>APFE031484800.1:1389-68721 GCA_000404065.3 Pinus taeda | reverse complement strand
TTGTTCGTTATCTTGATACAGGTAAAACAGTGATCAAAGGCAAAAGAACTCCAAATAATCTATACATATTTGAAGAAGGACAACAACAATGCTACCTAAGCAAGGATGATGAGCACTGGTTATGGCATCGGAGGTTGGGACACCTAAGATTTTCACAAATAAGGAAAGCATGCAAATATCAGGCAGTTCGCGATCTTCCAGATATCAAAATTCCTGACAACACCATATGCAAATCATGTCAGTTTGGAAAACAGGCCAGAACTAACTTTCCAGAGAAAGAAGGATCAGCTAGCATGCCTCTTGAGCTAGTACATACAGATACATGCAGTCCATTCAGGAAAAGAACACCTAGAGGAGAAGAATACCTGATATTTTCATTGACGATTTCTCCAGGGTTGTCTGGTTAGGACTGATGAAGCACAAAGATGAAGCATTCGAAAAATTCAAGTCCTTCAAAGCCATGGCTGAAAAACAATCAGGTCACAAAATTAAGTGCCTCAGATCTGACAAAGGTGGAGAATTTACTTCAAATGAATTTTTTCGATTTTTGTGAAGAACATGGGATAAGAAGAGAATTCTCTACAGCAAGAACTCCTCAGCAAAATGGAGTTGTGGAAAGAATGAACAGAACCATTCAACAAATGGCTTGGGCTATGCTTGATGAATCAGGAACTCCCGCCGTAACTTTCTGGGGTGAAGCTGCATTTGCTACAGTTGTTATTCTCAACAAAACAAATATCTGGGTGAGCAACACTCAAACCCTCATGAGCTCTGGTATGGTGAGATTCCTTCGGTAAAATATTTCAAAATTTTTGGAAGCAAATGCTATATCAAAAATACTGATGAACATCTTGGCAAGTTTGAACCTAGAGCAGATGAATGTATTCTCCTTGGTTACTCTCCCCACAGCAAAGCATAAAAGTGTTATAATAAAAGGCTTGGAAAAATTGTTCAAAGTATTGATGTAGTGGTTGATGAAGAAGAAAACACTCCTAGGCAGGTAAGATCTGAAGATTTCAAAGATGATGAGGACTATCCATCAACATCAAATCAAATTCATGATGAAGAAGAAACCCATGAGGAGCTTGAAGAACAAATAAGGATAGAAGAAAAGACTCCATCCATGTACGTTTAGAAGAATCATCCAGAATCTCAAATTTTGGGGCAAAAAGAGGTAGGAATACAAACAAGAAGAACAATTGCAGAAGCTTCAAGCTATTTGGCATTACTTTCCTCCACTGAACCACAACATGTAAGAGAGGCATGCAAAGATGAATGCTGGGTCAAGCCAATGGATGAAGAAATTGAGCAGATCGAAAAGAATAACACTTGGGAGTTGGTTCCTAGACCAAAAGATAAGAATGTCATAGGGACAAAATGGATCTTCAAAAACAAGTTGAATGAAAATGGGGAAGTGATTAGAAACAAGGCTAGACTTGCTTGTAAAGGGTATGCTCAACAAGAAGGAATAGACTTTGAAGAAATTTTTGCTCCCGTTGCTAGACTTGAGGCCATCAGAATGTTCCTTGCTCTCTCTAGCTTTCAGAAGTTCAAAGTATTTCAAATGGATGTGAAATCATCTTTTTTAAATGGAGACTTAGAAGAAGAAGTGGACATTGAACAACCAAATGGATTCATCCTTGGTAATGATCCAAATCTTGTATGCAGACTAAAGAAGGCTCTCTATGGTCTCAAACAGGCTCCAAGGGCTTGGTACTATCGTCTGGACAAATACATTCATCAACAAGGTTTTTCAAAAGGATCAGCAGATAGTAATATTTATATAAAAATTGAAAATAAGAAATTGCTAATACTTGTTGTGTATGTAGATGATATCATCTTTGGCAGCAATGAAGAAGCTATGAGTCAAAACTTTGCTTTGGTGATGCAGAAGGAATTCAAAATGTCTTTGCTTGGAGAACTGACATATTTTATTGGTTTACAAATCCATCAAAATAAAGGTGGTATCTTTTTATCTCAAACCAAGTATCTCACGCAGATCTTGAAGAAGTATAGCATGGAAGATTCGAAACCAGTATGCACTCCTATGATCACAGGATGCAACCTCAGTGCAAATGATGAATCAGCAGTAGTGCATCAACCAACCTATAGGTCCATGATTGGAAGTCTGCTCTATTTAACTCGTACTCGACTAGACATCATGCATGCAGTAGGAATGGTTGGATGATTTCAGGAAAATCCTAAGGAAACTCATCTTCAGGCAGTAAAGAGAATTTTCAAGTATCTTCAAGGAACTTAAAACTATGGCCTATGGTATCCTAGAGATGCGGATCTCACTCTTCATGCCTATACAGATGCAGATTGGGCTGGAAGCATGGATGACAAAAAAAGCACTAGTGGTGGTGCATTCTTTATGGGTTCTAGATTAGTATCTTGGTTCAGCAAGAAACAGAGTTCTATTGCATTATCTACAATTGAAGCAGAATATGTGGCTGCTGCATCCTGTTGCACTCAACTCCGTTGGATGATGCAAACCTTATAGGATTTTCAAATCACTTGTACACCACCTATCTCCATCTTATGTGATAATACAAGTGCAATTAGCATTTCAAAGAACCCAATCATGCATTCAAAGACCAAGCACATACCGATCAAGTATCATTTTCTCCGGGAACAAGTGCTGGAACAAAAGGTCAAATTGGAATATGTTCCCTCCAAGGAACAAGTTGCTGATATTTTCACCAAACCATTGCCCAAGGAGACATTTGAAAACCTCAAACAGAACCTGGGGGTTGTTGATGCATCATCCTACTGTTGAATCTTGTATGTTGTACGCAGGTGGATACACGTACATTTGCCAGTCTATGTGGGTCGAATGGGTCTATTAGAGATCATCTGGCACAGGTTCAGGGCGAGCATATATTCTTCTAATGATGCATTGTTGGAATTATCTTAGAAGTCGTTGGTTTGATTTCTCAAGAGTTTTCTAGTGCAGTAGACCAATGTGTGTTGGTCTGAAGGTTGATTCTGCTAATAGTTGTTCTTGTCTCTATGTCACGTACTTCTTTTCATATCAAGGTCATGTAACGACCTATTTTGCTTTCCCCACTATGCCTTGGATGAATGAGTTTTGTCTATCTCGTGTATTCCCACTTGAATGGGAGATGGACGTATGTATGAGTCTTGATGATAGGAAGATTACTTATAATGTATGGAGTCATGTTCTTTCTTGTAGAACATCTTTTTGCATACAGCATTTTAGCACAAAGCATATACAAAGGGGGAGCTCATTCAGAGTTTTCAGCAGGTACTCAGGGGGAGTATGGTAGTTCGCCCCTTTGCCCTTGATTTCAAAGGAGGAGAGTGATTGGTTGTTCTTGCCATCAAGTCCAAAGGGGGAGATTGTTGGCATTATGATACATATGTTGTACTTGATGACAACCCACTCGTCTCAAATGATAAATTATAATGCAAAGAAACGTAAAAGCACTTTCATGAAGAGAAAAGTTCCCTTCATGCAGAGAAAAGTTCACTCACATTCATGCAGAGAAAAGTTCCTTTCATGCAGAGAAAATTTCATGCACTTTCATGAAGAGAAAAGTTATTTTCATGCAGAGAAAACTTCATGCACCTTCATGCAGAGAAAATTTCACGCACTTTCATGCAAAGAAAAGTTCGCACACTTTCATGCAGAGAAAAATGCACGCACATGGGAAATATTATGGTTGGTTCATGGTATTAGTTCGACAGTTTTTGATCCTATGGTTTTGGTCCATGGTATTTAGTCCTTGGTATTTGAACCTATGGTTTTGGGCCATGGTATCTCGTCATAAGTGTTGATCCTAAGTATTGGGTCCACGGTATTGAATTGTTATGGTTTTTGGTCCGTGGTATTGTGAAAGGCCTAAGGCTATAAAAGAGGAAGGAGATCATTTGGAAAGGCATCTTCTGAATTATTCAATATCTGATAAAGTGCTAGATCTAGAATACTGTGATTAGGTTATGGTGCAGATCTGGATCTGAATGAAGAAGGAACCTGAGCGCAAGGAGAAGGATAAGTTCTATTGATGGGTCAAAACCTTAAGGCTGGAATAGTGGTATCTCTATATGATTTTGATCTGTGATATGTGGCGCACGCTTGATCTATAAATTTGATAAACTGGCTTAACTAATATCTCAATGTTTGAAAGAATGAGTTTATAGATCTGTACGTAGGTTTCTGAATAATGAAGTAGCGTACATCTCTTGATTTATGTTCTAGCTGCTTCTATTTATTGCAACAGTGTTTTGGGTTCAGAAGTGGGGTGTGATTACTATTATTATGATCTGGGTACAGTCATCAGAGAAGTGTTTATTTTGATTCGGTTTTGATTGGTGAAAAGGTGATTGGTTTATGCAGAAATTCTTGATATTTGATTGATGTTATCTATGGATCCAGTCTGAAACTTTATGAAACGTGGTCCCTGGAAGGAAGAGAAGGTTGTAGTCTTCTGCGGGTAGTAGCATGCGTACTAGTATCTCAACTAGTACAAGAACTAAGGGGGTTGTAGCTGCCTTCCAGGAGAAGCTGGAAAATGTGAGAGGGTTGTAGCTCTCTACAGGTAGCAGGCTGTGTAGTGGTAAAGGACTACACCAGTACAGAATCATTGTAAAAAGAAGTTTCTAATTGAAAAGATATAGACATATTGCAGCAAGTGGTTTTCACCCACACTGGGTTTCCACCTTATATCTTGTGTTCTTGTGTGTGATTGTCTTCTGCTCTATTTTTCTGTTCCTGGTTACTGTTTATATGATCCTGGATGCACAGATTAATGTTCAACATCTGTAGAATATTTTAAATTATAAGTTTGTATGGTATACGCAGGTTTCCTTATCTGTAATTGCATATATACGCGGTTTTCCCTAACTGAAGTAGCGTATATGTTATGGGTTTGAAAAAGAAAATAATTGACCAGATAATACTGATTCAGCCCCCCTCTCAGTATTATTTCCAACATGGAGCTCCCTAGGAAAAGTGCGCACCACGTGGCATGACACACTGGGAGAAAAAACCTATTTTTTGTGCAAAAATTTTCAAAAATACGAAAAATGCCCCAAATTTCTTGAAATTTGGGATGGAGTTCCTCCATCAAGTTTCATGTTGGACTAAAGAGGCTTCAGCCAATGTTTGAAAATGATCATGCTCCCTTTGCCTCTTTTTCTTCTTTGTTGCCTTCTTTAGTTTTGCCTTGAGACTCCTTATTCGTGCCTCGGAACTCATGTTTCTCACCCTGTAAAGGAATGCCATGTGTCTCAACAATGCATGGTCCTTATCGGCCTTGTCCAGCAGTTTATCTAACTGAATGTTGGCTCTTTCATGCCATGACTCTCGATCCTCATTGATTTCTTGCTCCAATGAAGTGATCTCAATTCTCCTCCTTTGGGCAGCTCGGCAGTTCTCCCTTATGTTTTGTACTTCCATGATCTGTTGTTGGTCCTCAAGTTGTTTGTTCCTCTACTGCAAATATTTAATGACCCCCTCAGTCCTCTCCAAGTTGTAGGACAAGTCCTCGATTTTCGCCTGCTACTCCTTTATGATCTCTCTAAGTTGTGCATTTTGTAGGCCCATATCAATGTCCTCATCAAGAATATAGTCCCGCTCACCTGAAGGCCCTTCGTCATGAACTGGCTCCTTGATTCTATCCTGTACCTATGGTGATGTCGAAAGCGAGGCCCCTTCCACTCTAGGTGGAGATAACACTCGCTTTGCCGATGCAAACAACTGCCTGGTGCCCTTATGATAAGTGACATATGTCTGCACCCTAGTAGTCTCCACCTCCTGACCTCCATACTGATATGAAGGTTCACCCACATCATGGACAACCTCCTGATGAGTTCCTAAAGCTATAAAGAACTCACGAGAAATGAATCTTTCCCATGTGATACCCTGTAAATCAAGTTGATGCACAACCAAAATTTTGATAAGAGAAAAATGACAAATGCTGCTGAACTACTGCTGTGGGGTCTTATGCTCCACAAGGGCTGTCATCCTCTTAATGTCTCGGCATATGAAGTATGGAATGTTCATCATCCATACCTGGGTGAAATGGATGAGAAACCTGATGTGATAAGAATATACTTGGGAGAAGCGACCTTCACAACTGAAATATTTCATGATTAATTTCATTAATGGAGCATATTCATCTTTGAGATATCAGAATGGGAACACTCTCTTAAGCTACCTCAAGAAACCAGGTTTCACATATGGCTCATAATGTTGCGAGTCAATCTTCTGCTTCTTATTCCATGTTTCACCGATGTTAGGCATGTCGGTGGCCACTGAGATAGATTCTGGTGTAAGTGTGAAGGTGACACCAACCAAAGTAACTTGATCATCATGTAAATGTAGTACAAACAAGCGAGCCAACTCATGATGAAATTGAACATTTGCAACCTTCTCACAAAATTCATAGCATGACTGAAACTAAAAACAAGTGATGGCAAGAGGGCAGGCTTGCAATTCTGTAAGGGTGGTTGGTTCTTCTCTAACATGTCTGCCACTTTTGTGAGGCCTCCGGGGAGCATGTTCTTCTGTGGGTGAGTCACTTTGAGTTTCCATGTCATAATCCGATGAATGCTCAGATGTCATGACTGTTGTTGCACAAACTACTTTGGAGAAATGACTGGTGTATGAAAACTATTTCGACTGCTCTTTTAGCAATGTGTGTAAACTATGCCACCAAAGCGGAAAACAAGTGAAACAGGGGTTGTTAGGAAAGGGAAATAATATCAAGGGATTAGGGATTATTGGGAGAGATTTGTTTAGGAAATATGGGAGGGGGTTTAGGATTTAGGTGTGGGAATAGGGTTTAGGATTTTCATATTTAAAAGTTTGGGAAAGGGAATTAAGGATAGGGGTTTAGTTATTTTAGGGGATGGGGAACAATGGAGTCAAGGAACAAAGGGAATCAAGGATAAAGGAAATAATGGAAAAGAGTTAACCTTGGTGGCAAGCAAGTTTTGAAACCCTAAAGAGCACTTTCCATATGAAGATTTTGACATGGTGGAGTTTGAGGTTTTGTTTGGGAGCTCAACACAGCAAACATAGTATACACCATAAGCTTGGATAGTGAAAAACAAAGGAGGAGATCCACCTACTTGAATTCAAGAGAAATTTGCAAGATTCTGGCGTTTGAAGGCCGTTCTGGAACTTTTTGGGCCAAGTAGCTGAGTGTACCGCACCACAAACCCAGTGCGTCACGTCGTTTCAGTGCGTCGTGCCTGTGTAAATTTACACTGGGAAATCTCTCCCAGTGCATCGCGCCACTTGCTGTATGTGCCGTGCCTACCAAACTGCCTCTAACTTCACCCAAAATGTGTGTTTGCTCACCCAATGGATTTGAATTGTTTCCCCTTTTCTCTTGGCATTCAAATGACATTGATTCTTCATGAAAATATCTTATAAAGAGTTGGTTTTTATTTTTTCTTCTCATCAACCCATTTTTGTAATGTTTTAGTATTAGCACTTTTTCACACTTTAATGCAACTCTGTTTTTCACACTTCCCTTTTGATTTTTTGACTAAAATGATGAAATTTTTGGCAATTTTTTGTAGGGGTAGTTGACATGGAATTTGGCAAAGGATACTGTGGAGTACTAAAGAAGGTATGTTTTTGATGATTATTTCAGTGTCTTTTCATTAGAATTTACAAACCTTTTTGCATCAAGAACTCGAAAAATGGTAAAGAAATATAATAAAACATGTGAGATTAATATGCAAGACGAAAACGCTGACAGTTGTCATTTCCTTATGCAGGAAGGAGGAAAAACGATAAGTTGCCATTCCAAAGGAAAAGACAAGGACAAATTAACCATTGTCCCTTCGACAGGAGACCACATGCAAACAAGATCAAAGTGAATCAGCCCGGGAAAGGAAGTGGAGATATCAGCTCGGCGTAGGAAAGAAAAGAAATGACTGAGGACTAACGGTTCAGTGAATCCCTCAGGATCCTTGATCCTAAGGGATCACTATTCTATCTATTTCTGCACTTAGATATCTCCGCTGTCACCCTCATAAAAGTCGCAGCACTGTTAGCTTAGGAGAGAGTGAGATATTGTTATGCTTTTATGTAATTTTTTTTAAAGATCAAAACTTTGATCATCGTGTCTCGCTAAGAACTGCTCTACTGTAATTCTACTTTATGCATTAATACAAACTTGGTTACTATTTCATCTTTGAGTCTGGAATAACTTCAAGTGGTGTACCCCTGGAGGCTAAGGGCCTGGCCTTGGAGGACACTTGCTCTTGTACCATTACGCTTGGTTTTTGCGTGGCTTGCTTATCGACGTGATTTGGTAATCTGATGTGTTTTATAAGTTTACATCACATGCTCTGTTATGTTTAATTCATTAAGGTTTATAAGGACGAAACTATTGTATTGACTCTGCATCATATTACTACTCTTTTAGGTGTTGATATAATACCTCTAGTCTTTACAGAATACTATTGTTGTTCCATTACAGAGCCTTTGTGTTGTGCACTTTTTCATTAACATTACAGGATTCATCTTGGAAGTTATGTTCTTTGTGATTGTTGGATTCATGAATAATGTTGTTCTATATTGAAATGCAATCGTATTCTTTCTAACTGAGGTGATAACTGGATCAGATTAGTATTTGAGTGTGCTATGTGTATATATGGTTTTCAGCACTATTCCTTATTGTATCAGTAATCAGTGTTGTTCCATTTGTGTGTGTTATTCAAGCCATCCTTAAGAGTGAAAGATTGCCGTTTGATTCCTGTGGCTTACGATTAATGCATTTGATCTGATAGACTAAGACGTTACTGTTTGTTAGACTTAGTTACAGTTCTATTTCAGACTTGTTGTTCCATTTTAGGTTTGTTGTTCCATTTTAGATTTGTTGTTCCATTTTAGATTTGCTGTTCAATTTCTTAATTGATGTTCCATTTCTTGTCTGTCATTCCATTTCTTGTTATTGGTGTGAAGAATGATCTCAGGCTGTAGTGAGCATTGAAATCTACTGTCCGGCTCCTAGTTCCATGATTTGTTCTATGATTTCCTTTCCCATCAGTTTCCAAAGGAATAGGTTATTGCTACCAAACCCTTGACTGATAAATTGCTTAGTTTTCTCCATGTGTGATTTGATCTTTTAAAGTAGTTAGGTTGTAAAGAAGAATCCGTTTACTTTTGTATTTCTAAACCCTGTGCTACTAGCATTACTCTGGCAAATGATAGCCTCAGACTGAGACACTCTTTGAAATAACAAAATGTTCCCAGATTAACATATTAATGTGAGGTAACTCGTGGTGAAAGAGACCCTTTTTATAGCTCCACATTTTGGCGTCATTGCCGGGGAAAGAGTGTAGCCATTTGTTCTTTTTTTCAGAGTAGTGTATGAACCTGCTAGGGAATAATTGGGTTTTGAAAACGGAAGGTAAGAACCTACGTGTGGAGCATGTAAAATCCTTGCTCCTCTGCCCGCTTTCCTGTAGATTTGCTGTTGTTTTGTTGTAGTAGGATTTAGTAGTTAATTTGAGTGCATGACTAAGCAGAAAAACCCAGAAAAAATTCCAAACCTCTGCCTAAGCCAGAAAAAGCTAAGGGGTCGGTGACCCTTGGCCGATCAACCTTCATAGACGAAATCTACAAGAAAGCATAATCTCAGCCCTCAGTAGGACCCATGAAAGTTATTTCTAAATAGCCTACTAGTTCCCTTCAAGCCACAGATTCACCATTTGTAGCCTTTGCTGAGGTGCATAGTCAAACTGAAGAGCAGGACTTTCAAGAAATTGAAAATTCTACTCCAGAACTATTCCAGGAAGGGAACTTTAGTAATCTTTGTGAAGGAGGAGGAGAGACAGGGGAAACCGAGGAACCAAGATCTCCTCTTGAGACAACTCAAGCATTGAACAGCCCAGACAAAGGAAGTGCTGCAAAAATCATCTTTGAAGAAACTCAATCTCCTCAGACAATAGGCACTCTCATTATCCCATATAGAGGAAGTGTTATTAAAATTATTCCTGTTAAAGCCATTCCCTCTCAACCTAGGAATACCCTCTTAGATATCCCAGAAGGTTATTGGCATATATTCGACCCAATGGCTCAAAACTAGCCAAACACCCAAACCTCTACATTACAATACCCCATAGTGGATTCTACAGCGAATGTGCCTATGAAAGCAATCCCTCTTCAACATATCCCTACATTCCACGGTCTTACATCAGAAGACCCAGATGCATTTTTATTTGAATTTGATGCACTGTGTAGGGGATATGATTAAACCACCGACCACCAGAAACTGAAGCTGTTTCCCTCTATGCTAGAAGGGGCTGCTTTAAGATGGTTTATGGGATTAGGTGGCGGGGTTATAAATAACTGGGATCAAATGAAAGAATATTTTCTAAAAAAATATCAGGACTATTGTACGTCTAGAGAACTGAAGGATGAAATATTCCAGATGATAGCTAGACCAAACAAAACATTAGAGGAGTTTGTGGAATGTTTCGAGTATAATCTACAAATATCTCCTTATGCATCACTGCCTTTACTTGATAATGTGTTGAAAACAACATTAATAAGGGGCATGAAGGAACAATGGATTGAAACATTAAAATTTTTGGGAAAAGGAGATATTTATCAACAAAGTTTTGCTAACATTATTGATTTATGTATCAGGAGCTCGAGAGGCGGCACAAGAGTAAAACCAGAAGAACATGATCGGTTTGTAAGAGATAATAAGATTTTGACAAAAGGAGTAACACGTGTAGAAATTGGAAATTTATTGGAAAATTGTAAAACTAATATACTAGGGACACTAACTACACAACTTGATATTATGCAGGCCAAGTAGAAGTAGATGGAGGTAGAACAAAATTTGGCAATATTCTGTCCCAGATGCAAGAAAAAGCATAAACATAAGGAGTGTCCACTAGATGTAGTCTAGACATCCGCCATCTGCACAAAAGATCATCTTACGGAGAGCTGTCCCTCACTTCCTGGATTGAAAGCAGTATATAAAGAAGCAGAAGAAGAGCCAGAATTGGTGTATTTGCTCAACTAGCGCCGTTAGTGGTAGCCACGACAATCTGGTATGTTTCCAGACCCAACTTCTTCTTTTCAGCCTCCACAGTATAATGCTCAACAATATAATATGTGGCAAAGTCAATTCCAACCTCCATTTCCAAACTGGTCACCACAGTCGTTTCCTTCCTCAAACCCGTGGTTGAATCAGGGAAGCCAATCTGGTTGGCCGAATCTTCTTTATACCCCACCATATTGGTAAAGCAACCCATACCCACCACAATGGACTCCCCCTACTTCACAAAGTTCAACCTGGCAGACAAACTGGCAGAGACCAATGCATCAGCCAGTAGGAACCATTCCACTCCCTCAACCTACACTGCCAGCCTTACAACAAAACCCCCAGTCTAATCTGAGACCACAACTCCTATCCCAACCCAAATCCAATCCGAATAACAGACCAGTCCAATCTCTTCAAATCATAGAAACACTAGAAGTAGGAGCCGATCTGAGGGAGTGTAATGATCTTCAGTTAAGATCTGGGCGTATTATTGAAATCGAGGGAGATAAGACAGTTCAGGTTGAAAATTAGTTACCCAGGGAACATCTGTCACAAGAAGAGGATTGAATAAAAAACAAACTCATAAGCAAGCAACCACATCTTCTCCCCCATTCCCAGAAAGATTAGTCATACCTCGACCTATACAATATCTTGATTTTGACATTCTAGGAGAAATACAAAATTTGTACATAAAAATTCCATTCCTCCAAGCCATTCAAGACATCCCGATATACGCAAAAACTATCAAAGAATTATGCATAAAGAAACCAAGGAGGAATATAACAAATAATCCAAGAGTCGAAGTATTCGGCACTTTATCTAACTTATTATAAGGAAAAGAAACACCCATTAAATACGAAGACCCAGGAAACCCAATAGTAACTCTCCAAATCTATGGTCAGACCCTGTCCAATGCCTCAGTTTATCTAGGAGCTGCAATCAATATCTTAACAACCACTACTTGCCAAAAGCTAGGCATTACATCTATAGAACCCACCTCTACCTTGCAAGAATTGGCTGACCGATCTGTGGTTAGGCCAGAGGGCACAGTACATGATGTCAAGGTCTCTGTTGACTCCTGGGAATATCCAACCGATTTTCTGATAATAAATCCCAAAAATCGACTTGATGGACATCCATTGATTTTAGGTAGACCCTAGATCACCACTACCGATGCCTATATTGGCTGTCAGCAAGGAAATATGATCATAACTAGAGGAACAGATATCAAGAACTTAGTTCTATATCCTCGAGCACAACCAAGTGTCACAATAGTCAAAACTAATAGGCACCCTGTAGCATACCTTACTGATAACATTAGATCTCCATTAACTATACAAGAGGCACTTGATTTCAAAGACCAAACAGAAGACGATGCCATTAATAATTTCATTAGTCAAATTGAACTCACATCCCACACACAATGTCATATGATAAAAGTAGCATTTGATAATGAATTAGAAGAAGATTCTTTGAAAGATACACATGATCATACAATCCCTGTCACCTCTGTTGCAAATAGTAAAATTGCGGAAATTGAACCGGGAAAAACCTTAAACATTAATGCCAACCTCACATCCGAACAAAAAATGAAGCTCATCCATGTTTTAAGCAAATATAAAGAAGCATTTGCATGGGACTACCGTGATACGAAAGGAATTGACCCCCAGTTATGTACACACCGCATTTATATAGAAAATGACACAAGACCTGTTCGATAGCCTCAAATGACACTAAATCCTCATCTGAAAGATGTCGTAAAAGGTGAACTTCAAAAAATTTTAGATGTCAATTTTATCTACCCTATCTCTGATAGTAAATGGGTCTCTCTGCTTGTGGCGATACCAAAAAAGAATGGGAAATGGAGAATCTGTGTGGACTACAGGGAGCTAAATAAAGCAACACAAAAAGACCACTTCCCACTCCCATTCATCGAGCAAGTATTAGACACTTTGGCAGGAAAGAAATTATTTTCTTTCCTGGATGGCTTTAGTGGGTACAATCAGATTCAGATTGCCCCTGAAGACCAAGACAAAACTACTTTTACTTGTCCTTGGAGAACATTTGCTTACCGAGTTTTACCTTTTGGCTTATGCAATGCTCCTGCCACATTCCAAAGGGCTATCCTTAGCATTTTTGTAGACTTAATAAATGAAGAACTTGAAGTATATATGGATGACTTTACACCATATGGAGATGATTTTGATCCAGCACTGGATACACTAGAAAAAGTCCTACAACGCTGCATTGCTACCAGGCTTTGTTTAAGCCATGAAAAACATTATATGATGATGACAGAAGGACTTATCCTAGGACACTATATTTCAGCAGCTGGCATTCAGGTAGACCCAACCAAAATCCAAATACTTTTGCTTATTCCCACTCCTAACACTCAAACAAAGGTACACAGTTTTCTTGGATTTTCTGGTTATTGCAAGAGATTTATAGAACATTATTCACATATTGCTACACCTTTGTATGCACTAACTGGTAACGGTGATTTTCTTTGGACAGAAAAATGTGAACTTGCTTTCAAGGATCTGAAGAAGCTCATATCCACAGCCCTAGTCCTTCGAGGACCAAATTGGTATTTTCCATTTCAGATATCATCTGATGCCTCAGATACAACCATTGGAGCGGTCCTTGGGCAGGAAGAGGATAAAAAACCATATGCAATTTATTACATTAGCAAAAATTTATCCCCTGCTGAATTAAACTACACTGTTACTGAAAACAAATTTCTAGTTGTAATACATGCTGTCAATAAGTTCAGACATTATATTATTGGATATCTTGTTATCTTGTACACAGATCATTCTGCCATAAAATATCTAGCAAACAAGCCTATCACAAATGGCAGAATAACTAGATGGCTGATTTTATTGCAGGAATTTGATATTACAATCAAGGATCAACCTGGAAAATAAAATCATGTAGCCGATTTTCTCTCAAGAATGCCAAAGCTAATTGATGCAACAACAGTTGAAGTTCAATTTCCGGACAAGCATCTGTTTGCTGTGGCTGTTCAAACACCCTAGTATGCTAATGTTGCCAATTACCTAGCAGTAAGTAAACTACCAAAGCATCTAGCCCCTAATAAGCGGAAACAAATTGTTCAGCGGAGTACTCGATTTTCTTGGATTGTGGGCTATTTGTTCCACACAGGGGCAGACATGCATATCAGGAGATGTGTTCGAGAGGATGAAATCTTTGACATTTTGAAATCCTGCCATGACGGACCATGTGGTGGACATTTCACTGATCACAGAACCAGACATAAAGTGCTACAAATAGGGTATTGTTGGCCCATGATTTTCAAAGATGCAAAGAAATTTGTCCAAGCCTGTGATAGTTGCCAGAGAGTAGGACGCCCTGGCCAGCCTGATGAGATGCCTCTGAAACCATAGCTAGTCACCGAACCATTCGAATGATGGGCTCTTGATTTTGTTGGACCAATCAACCCATCATCAAACCAGAAAACATATATTTTGGTGGCAACAGAGTATGTCACCAAGTGGTTTGAAGCAGAGGCATTGCCAAGAGCTAAAGAGGACTCTGTCATACAGTTTTTGTTCCATCTATTTATATGTTATGACCTTCCAAGAGAGATAATTACAGATGGTGGACCACAATTTGCTGGGAACAGAATAGCTGCAACACTCAACAACTATCAGTATAAAATCACTACTCCGTACGACCCACAGGCAAATGGGTAGGTAGAAAGCAGAAATAAAATAATAGAAGCAATCCTAACAAAAACCATTGCATCACATAGATGTGATTGGGCTGCCAGACTACCTAAAGCATTGTGGGCTTACAGAACAACATGGAGAAGTACCACTGGTTACTCACCTTATCACTTAGTGTTTGGAAAACAACCTATTTTCCCCATAAAATTCGAAATCTAAACATTATGAACAACATAGGAAGTTGGCTTAGATCTAACTGAGGCATAGATTAATCGATTACAACAGATCAATGAGCTAGACGAAATTAGGCTCCCTGCAGTTCAAAACACTGCTCTGATTCAGCAACAACGAGCTAAATGGCATGATGCTCTCATTAAAAATAAAGTCTTCCACGAAGGAGACTGGGCTCTTTTGTACGAATCCAAGTTTTAGGACTTCCCCGGGAAACTCCAGAATCGTTGGTTGGGACCATACGAAATCCAGAAGGTACATGAAAATGGTACCCTTACTCTAATCACTATTGATCGTTCTAGATATGCCTTCAAGGCAAATGGCCACCGAGTTCGTCTATATTACAAACCACTCACTCGGGAGTCCTTCTGCCAGTAGCTACGCCGAGACTCCGATATAGAGATTTTGGGGGAGGAAGAGAGCTCTTCCTCGCCTGTAATTCATTAAGGAATTTATTTCTTTTTACAGTTTATACATAATTTCTTTTCTTGAATAATTTTGTACATATTTTTTTTAATCAACGTCTTGCTGTTACTATTTTTGCTGTTCCTTTTTTTCAAAAGAACAACATTTTCTGCTGGCTGTTCCTTTTTCAAAAGAACAACCCCCTTTGGAGCAGCCGTCATTTTACTATAATTTGGTTCTTTTTCTTTATTTTTGTGTTCTGTTGTTCCTTTTCCAAAGGAACAACATTTTTTATTTTTGCTATTCCTTTTCCCAAGGAATGGCACTTGTGTGTTTTTGCTATTCCTTTTCCAAAGGAACAACATTTTCGATTTTTTCACTGTTCCTTTTCCAAAAGAATGCCATTTTTGTGTCTTTTGTTGTTCCTTTTCCAAAGGAACAACATTTTCGATTTCTGTTGCTCCTTTTCCAAAGGAACATCATTTTTGTGTGTTTTTCTATTCCTTTTCCAAAGGAACAACATTTTCAATTTCTATTGTTCCTTTTCCAAAGAAACGGCATTGGTGTGTTTTGCTGTTCCTTTTCCAAAGGAACAACATTTTTGATTTCTGTTGTTCCTTTTCCAAAGGAACGACATCTGTGTGTTTTTCTGTTCCTTTTCCAAAGGAACAACATTTTTCATCTTTGCTGTTCCTTTTTCAAAGGAACGGCATTTGCGTTTTCTGCTGTTCCTTTTCCAAAGGAACAACATTTGTGGTCTTTTGTTGTTCCTTTTCTCAAAAGGAACACCACTTGCATGGTTTTGCTCTCCCTGTGAAACAACTTGTTCCTTGTGCTGTTCTAAATTAAGGATGCTTATTGTTCCTGTTCTTTCAAGTCTTTTACAATACAGCTATGCACTTATGCAATGGATACAAAATCACAACATACTGAAATCAGTCAATCATAAATCACTATCTTTATAAGCAATTACCCTGAATTGGTAAGAGGACAGAAGGAAAGACACGCTTATTCATCATCTTTTGCTGTCATTGTTCTACTAATTCTACTTTGATTGGTTATCTCTATCATGTTGGTTCCTTTTAATCCTCTTTGATTATTATTCAGGAATAAGAGAAAAGGGTTTATATCTTCCTATTGAGACGTTAAGACTTCCTCCACCATTCCTACTCTTAAGGAGTGTTGAACCACCCTTTGTGTATAAATCGGGAAAATACTTTACGAAAAAGGAAGAAAAAAGAGCAAACATGACTTATAAGTTGTCAAATGCAGGATAGGGGGTCTCATTAAGAGCTGACCTAACATGATCATGAGGACGAAAGTGATGTGGCATTCCCACTATGGCCACCACACCAGGGATATGGTCCAAAAGGTATATCAAATAAACAACCCTTGGAACAGGAGGTCTCATCACGAGCCGGCCTGCCCACTTTTCGCTCCTTCCTCATGAATGGCATTATGGCTAACTGGTCACCAAGCCAGCATAATGGCCTACATTTTGACAATACACAACATTTCCTAAGCATACACAAAGGATCATGGTTCCATGGGTGAAATAAACAACTCTGCCAAGGTTATGAACACCTGTTGACAGCAGAGCACTGTTAATGGTATTGAAGTCACATTATTTACACCAATAGGTAAGTCATTAGCACCCTTCTGTTTCTTATGCCTTAGTAATCAATTATATATTATTTCCCAAACCATACAATGCATGAATATATATTATCACCAATCATGACAAAACAATTGACAATGACCATATGAGACTCTCTATTTATGGTAAATGTCTTATCCCCAACCTTGCATCATATCGCCGTAGTCTCTTACGTATTAAGCGACGCAACTCTATGCCTCGATTTCGGTACTTTGCTGCTTTTGTAAACATGACATATTGCCATACGCTATTCCTTAAGGACTCTGTTCCAGAGCGGGTGGTGCTCCTTTATTTGACGGCTGGGACAGCCTATCACATTGCGTGGGGGAGGTTAACCTCATCATTCCCTGGATTACGTGTCAGCTCACTATTCGGAAAGTTGTGTACTGGGGTATAACACGGCTCAAGGGTATACTATTTCTTTTTATTTTGTTTTTTTCTCTGCATAACTTGTTGTTCAAAGCCATTTCCATTGTATACTCTATAGCATTAGAGTTTGAACGAGTCTTGCATCTGTAAGCTTCTGTGTGTTTCAACAGTGCTAACAGCTACCATTCCATTGAGAGTTTTACAGCGAAACCATGGGAGGAAGATCGATTTGGAGAGAACCGCAAGTGTTAACAGCCTCTGCTGCTGCCCGGGAAATCCTGGCAAGGGCAGGGTGGCTGGCTTATCTCAACCGCTTGCAGGAGTCTAACGACATTGTGGCAATTGAATTCTTGCAGAACTTGCAAGAGGATCACTCCACAGTGAGGGGGAGATGCATAACAGTCACCGACGACATAATCGTAGAAGTCTCGGGATTGCCAGCCACTGGACCTGTATGGACGTTAAAGAAGGAGAGATTGCAGATGATTATAGAAATCTTCCAGGATGAAGGCCAGAGCCTGACAATTAGAGGAAAGGGGGTTTCTGCCAGTAGCACTAGGAGAGTTGTGGGCTTAATTGGCGAAGACCATTCAATGCTACATCACTTGTGAGGGTAGAAAAGACGTGGTAAGACCACGACATCTTAAACTCTTAGCTGTACTAAAACAAAAATGCTCTGTAAATTTACCTACTTTGTTGAATTCATTACTTCATGACGTTGCATGGAGCATAAAAAAGGCATAGCATGTAGAGTCAGTTGTTAGTCATCATGGGTTGATTCAGTTGATAGTCAGGCATAGCCTCACCCAGCAGCAGAGTAGCTGGGAAGAGCTAATGGCCATGATAAATGGGGGATTGACCACACCATCCCGAAAACGTAAATATGCCACCAGTACACCTGAGCGTCTAGAAAAATGGAAACATGTCACCAGCACACCCGAGTGTCCAGAAAAACGGAAACATGTCACCAGTACACCCGAGCGTCCAAAAAAACACAGGAAATCAGCAAAGCGTAAACAGGCCTCTAGCACACCCGAGCGGCCAAAAAAATGCAAGAAATTTGTCCGACTAGCACAGCTACGAGGGGGGCTGGAGAAGCCCCAAGAAAGCACCAGCCAGCTAGTAGAAATAGAAGATGAGCAACCCCCAGGGCCAGAAGAGGAAGACAATGAGGAAGAAATGCAGGAAAAGGAGGAAGAAGAAAAGAAGAAGAGGCAAAGCAATTTGATGAAGAAGAAGAAGAAAAAGAGGAAGAAGCCGAGCAATCTGAAGATGAAGGAGACAAAGGAGAAGAAGCCAAGCAATCCGAGCAAGAGGAGGAAATGGAACAGCAGGAAGGTAGCCCATTGTAGGACCCATTGGGTGAAGATGAATTGGCCAAAGTTTTGGCCAATATGGGTGAATATGGCCAACCTTCCAGTCCATTAGACCTCCATGTCGAAGAACAACCCCAGGAGAAACATGCACCTGAAGAATCACATGCAAAGGAGGCAAAAGAAGAAAATATGCTTGTTCATGATGAAAAGATGACAGGAGATGCTGAACAGGAACAATCCGTTCCTAACCAGAAGACACCAGAAGAAACTCTGGAGGAAATAAGGGCAGAAAAAGAGGTCTCCCAAGAAATAATAGAACCAGTTAGGGTTCTTGCCCCGGAATAGCCAGAGCAGAACAGTGAAGAAACACCCCAGGAAGAAAATCAGGAAATTAGTCACAGCCCATGCCGCAGTGAATAGCCCGCTATTCCTTCGAAGGAAATTGCAGGAATTAGGGAATTGCGAAAGGAACAACAGAGATTACTAAACATAATAGTCCAGCTCCACCAGCAGATTAGGATTCTAAAAGCAAGGCAAAGGGTAAAAAGGACTTCGGGAAGGAAAAGTGTGGCCACTCCAGCAAAACCCCTCAAGGCAAAGGGGCGGAGGACCAGAATCCATCCTCTTGTTCAAAACCCTATCAAAATCCAAGCTACTGTTCCAAATGATGTCGAGAAACAGACTGTTGTTCCAATTGAAAAGCAACAGCAATGGACTGATATTCATGTTAAGATAGAAATGGATGAGATGTTGACCCGTGATAAGCAAATTTAGATGGAGGCACCACTTTCGGGAGTGATCAGGGTTATGAACTCAAAACAACACAATAGGAAAGTTCAGGTAAAACTCCCGGTCTCCACTGCTGCATGGAAAAGGGATACAAAAATAGTAACCCTACTAAAGGGTTTGAAGCGAGCTCAACAAGAAGCAGAAAAACTTAGAGAGCAAATGGTCCCCCGAGAAAAGTATGAAGAGCTACAACAACAGCTAAGGAATGTCAATCTATCCGAAAGCCAGGCCTTTGAAGGGTGGCAAAGGGAACAAGAGAAAGTCACAAAGGTAACTCGTAGATTAGATGTAGTTATAAAGCAGATGGATACCTTATGTTCTTTATACAATGACATCCTAGCATGTAGAGCCCCTGTTAAGAATTATGCCTTGTTTTTAATGGAAATATATTTGCAATTGAAAATAAAGGCTATTAAAGCAGGTGCTCCCATACAAATTAACATCATCAATGATTTTATAAACTGTTGTAAGCACTACGGGGTCAAAGTTTAGAGACTACTGTGTGAGTTTTATGTACATAACCTTGTACTAGAATAGGAGACCGAGTTGAACCCTGACCCTTTTGTTGGGGATATCCAATTACAGGCCTTTATTTCATTTGCGGTTTATCAAATTAAATGGCTCAAAGCCTATAATACTTTCCAAAGATAAGAAAATGGATTAGATTTATGGATAAGAGCTGAGCCTAGGGATCCAGTACAGTTATGGAGAAAACATTGAAACCTCATGAAGACTCCAGGTGTAATTGAAGCATTAGGACCCATGCATGAGGCAATCATTCGCCAGGGATTAGAATACCTTTTCTCTATTAAAGACCCTGCCATTGATGCAACTAAATTCTGGTATCAAATATCTAATCCGAATATTTAGCTCACGGAAGCATTTAAGTATGAGAATTTTAAATTAGCTACCAACTGCTTGCACCTTTATTACGAAATTGTTTTGAGGGCAGGGCCATCCTGGTTAGGATATAGGTTCCGGAGTCCAATTATTTGGCACCCTGCACCTGGATACCAAGCCCTGTACGAGATGCCTAAGGGTCAGACTGACCATTTCTTTGAATACCTAGTTATGCATCATGGCTATAGGCCTTCACATGAGATTCCATCTCTGGCCTACTCACTCACTGCCTTACACGTCAACTACAATGTTTTCATGAGGGCATGGAAAAGGGTAAGCAAGGGGGTGTGTGCAGTACTAAAGAATGTATGTTTTTTATGATTATTTCAGCGTCTTTTCATTAGAATTTACAAACCTTTTTGCATCATGAACTCGAAAAATGGTAAAGAATTATAATAAAACATGTGAGATTAATATGCAAGATGAAAACACTAACAATTGTCATTTCCTTATGCAGGAAGGAGAAAAAACGAGAAGTTTCCGTTCCAAAGGAAAAGACAAGGATGGTTAACTGTTGTCCCTTCGACGGGAGACCACATGCAAGCAAGATCAAAGCGAATTAGCCCGAGAAAGGAAGTGGAGATATCAGCTCGGCACAGGAAAGAAAAGAAATGATTGAGGACTAACGGTTCGGTGAATCCCTCAGGATCCTTGATCCCGAGGGATCGATGTTTTATCTATTTCTGCACTTAGATATCTCCGCCGTCACCCTTATAAAAGGGGTAGCACTGTTAGCTTAGGAGAGAGTGAGATATTGTTATGCTTTTATGTATTTCTTTTAAAGATCAAAACTTTGATCATCGTGTCTCGCTAAGAACTGCTCTACTGTAATTCTACTTTATGCATTAATACAAACTTGGTTACTATTTCATCTTTGAGTCTAGAATAACTTCAAGTGGTGTACCCCTGGAGGCTAAGGGCCCAGCCCTGGAGGATGCTTGCTCTTGTACCATTGCGCTTGGTTTTTGCGTGGTTTTCTTATCGACGTGATTTGGTAGTCTGATGTGTTTTATAAGTTTACATCACATGCTCTATTATGTTTAATTCATTAAGGTTTATAAAGACGAAACTATTGTATTGACTTTGCATCATATTACTGCTCCTTTAGGAATTTATATAATATCGCTAGTCTTTACAAAATACTGTTGTTGTTCCATTACAAAGCCTTTGTGCCATGCACTTGTTCATTAACATTACGGAATTCATCTTGGAAGTTCTGTTCTTTGTGATTGTTGGATTCATGAATAATGTTGTTCTATCTTGAAATGCAATCGTATTCTTTCTAACTGAGGCGATAACTGGATCAGATTACTATTTGAGTGTGCTATGTGTATATATGGTTTTCAATGCTATTCCATAATGTATCGGTAATCAGTGTTGTTCCATTTGTGTTCATTAATCAATCCTTCCTTAAGAGTGAAAGATTGCCGCTTGATTCGTATAGCTTACGATTAATGCATTTGATCTCATAGACTAAGATGTTACTGTTTATTAGACTTAGTTACGGTTCTATTTCAGACTTGCTGTTCCATTTCAGGTTTACCGTTCCATTTTAGATTTGCTGTTCCATTTTAGATTTGCTGTTCAATTTCTAAATTGTTGTTCCATTTCTTATCTGTCGTTCCATTTCTTGTTATTGGTGTGAAGAACGATCTTAGGCTATAGTGAGCATTGACATCTACTGTCCGGCTCCTAGTTCCATGATATGTTCTCTGATTTCCTTTTCCATCAGTTTCCAAAAGGATAGGTTATTGCTGCCAGACCCTGGACTGATAAATTGCTTAGTTTTTTGCATGTGTGATTTGATATTTTGAAGTACTTAAGCTGTAAACAAGCATCAGTTAACTTTTGTATTTCCAAACCCTGTGCTACTAGCATTACTTTGGAAAATGATAGCCTCAGACTAAGACACTCTTTGAAATAACAAAACGTTCCCAAATTGACATATTAATGTGAGGTAATGTGAGGTAACTAGAGGTGAAAGAGACCCTTTTTATAGCTCCACATAGACCATGGTCGCGCCTGAAGAGATCAACTGAAAACTTTTTGAAAATTAAAACAACTGACAAACTGTTGACTTTTCTTCAAAACAGAGTTTTGAAGAACATTCATAATCTATCAACATGAGGATGAAAATCTTTGAATCACAACTTTATAAGAGCCTCCCTCTGGCCTATTGGATTTATTAGACATTGCTGAAGACAAAATTGACAAATCGCTAGACCTAATGACTGAAAAAGATCAAACATTGATTGTCAAGGACTTTAATAAACATTGATGAAAATACCTAAGCCAGCAGGTACAAGACATGATGGGAATGAATGACAAGGCCCTTCTGCCAGATTATGGCATGCCTCTAGCAGAATGCAGCTGAGTGAATGGAGCGAGACACCTAAAAATGAGATGCAGAAAGAGTTTTGATGTCTGACGGAGGACTGACAAGGCCAACTCTAACATGTTGCAAGATTGAAATCAGCTAGATCAATCCCACCTATTGCTCATAACAAGGCCTGCTTTTGGGAGGGGCAATTCTTTAGTACTTCAAGTGTTGAAATAGCAGATGGCGATTGAGCCAGATCCTCCACTATATTGTAATTCTGTGCTACTCAGGCATGAGGATTAAATGTCGATTTATGTACTATTCCCTTTGGCGGCTTTATAGTTAATTCAGGAATGATGGGTGGAACAACTTCTGGCAAAGTTGTTGTTGAACTACTGGGTTGATCTGTAGCCTTGTTGTTCGACGACTGTGGATTTCCATAATCTTTATTCCTTGTCGATATCAAAACATCATTTTGTTGTTTCGAGATGGATAGCATAAGTACATGGGATGTGGAAGCATGATTTATAGCAACCAGGTTAGTTTCCAGGTTTGGAAATGGATCAGTCAATACCACTGAGGTAGTTGAAGTTCTTAAAAATTTTGTAACTTCAGCTCGATGCAGACAATTTTTCATGAAATGGTCCTCATTACAAATGTAACATGGATCACAGGGTTTCTTTTGCTCGGTAGGGTTCTCAGAAGATTTTTCAGGAGTTGAATTCTCTTGTTTCTTCTTATTATTTTTCCCTTTTTTTCTTGCCCCCTGCTTGCTTTGGATTATTTCCCTTGTCAGATGACATGGCATTAATCTCCGAGACAAGAGGTTTTTCATTTGCTTTCTGACTGGAGACTACAAGGGCTTTACCAGATGGAGCCTTTGCAGTTTGCGTGCTTGAGAGTCCCCGTTCGATTTAAGAGGGCGAGGAATAGAAAACTATGGTCTAGGAGTGTTAGGAAATTTGTCGTAGAGTGTGCCAGATTGAGTATAGATTAAATCTAAATATTGAGCACGAGCAATGACTTGCTCTTCAGTGACAACTCCTCTCTTCACCACATCCTCAGTAATAGAAGGAAATAATGATTTAGTAAACCACTCAGCTAGAAGCTGATTAGGAACATACGTCTTTACCATTCGATGATGACGTCGCCACTCATGAATATGGTCAGATATATGAGTCGTTGTTGTCTATTTAAAGTTGGTAAGGAGTTATATCCCCGTATCGTACCTTATAGGTAACTGAAAGTGGGTTAGAAAAGTAGTTGCAAGGGCGCTGAAGTTATCAAATGAAGCTCTAGGCAATTCAATATACTATTTCACTACCAAACCAATTAGAGTTCATTGAAAAAGGTGAAGCCTAATCAAATCATCATTTAGGGTGTTAGATGAGCACCACAAATGAAAATTCATTACGAGATTTGATCGATCTTCACCTAGATTTCCATTGAATTTAGGAATATCGGAGGGAAGTTTATGAGAAATCGCCGACCACCAAGGGGTGTATGCAATTGAATCATTCATCAGCCGGTTCAAATATGGAAATTCTAGAGTTGCTACAAAAGGCAACTGTTGATTCAGTTTTGGTGAAGCATACCCAAGATAAGATGGGATCGCCTGAGCAGTAGGTATTTGCATACCAACATAATGTATCTGATGCTGGTAACTTTGATAAGGTTGTTGAACATAACCATTATAGTATGGTTGTTGATAACCATTTTGAAAATGTGGTTGTCCATTACCTACAAAGCCTTGTTACTCAAGTCCTTGGTAAGTTTGATGGAATTGCGGTTGTTGATATTGTACCAGCCATGGTTGCTGGACCATTTGTTGTTGCCCAATACTTGAATATTGACCAAGATGTAGAGCGATAGTACCCGTTTGAGCCTAAGTCATTTCAGGTAAGGAAACACTAACCTGAGGTTGCGATTGAGTCATAGAGACAAGAGGTTGTTGTATTGCAACCTAAGAGACTTGAGTTTGACACACAATATGCAATGCTTGTACTTGTGACCCTTGGTTGTTGAGGGAGTATTGGTACCCAACCGCTAGATGTAATTCCAGTTTGACCTGATTTTTGTTGTGAACTCTCATATGGTTGTTCTCTTCGAGGGAACAATGAAAAAGCATACTGCCCTCCATATGGCAGCAGTCCAGTGTTCAAAGGATATATCAGTCTTTGAAGACTAGTCTGCCCAAATTGATACTGGCATGTAATATCAATTTACTAAGTTTCAATATAAGAAATACTAGATGGGATTCTAGACGAGCAAATAGGAATAGACGATGTCATCAAAACAGCCCCTAAGTGGACTCCAGCTAGTGATTGATAACTAGCCGGGATAGATGGTATACCAGCAAACATTGTAGGAATGGCAATAGGAAGTTCTACTGTAGCTGTATCAGATGATAGAGTCCTAGACATTTATGGTTTCTCAGGCATGTTTAGTTTGTCCAAGAGATTTCCTAGCGATTCGACAGGAACTTGCGATGAAGGATGATTAAAAGAACCAACTTCAAGAGTAAAAGGATGTAGATAAATCCCAACCCCAAAATGTAATGGGGTACTGGATGAAGGATCCTCTACTATCTCTTCTATAGTAATCAGTCCAGGTGGAAGAGGTAGACCGTCAAGTCCATGAAATATTTTTGGAGCCGAAGAAGGTATTACTTCTGCAGTGACAGATATTGGAGGGGTGACACTTTCTGAATTCTAGAACTCAACTTCCAGATGTTTAGGTAAGTGAACTTTGGTCTCTAGATCAACTCTGGCTAGAGCTGTTTCAGGTATAGAAGTGTCTACCATTACACTAGGATCAGTTCTAATTTCCTCTTGTAACTGTGGAACTTCTTCTATAAAGGAAGATGTACCAGAAATGATTGGAGTAATTGTAGTCTTTGATGATGTTGAAACACAAGTTTCAAATAAACCAGGAGAAGTTGACTCAATTAAACGAGGCCATTTTGACAGAAATGGTTTCGTTTCCAGAGTCAAAGACGGTTGAATCGCTAGTCTCTATGAACGATGGGGTTTTGATTGACTTTCTTCCACAATTGCAAATTACTTGATCAACTCAAAATTAAAGGGAAAATCATGTTATTCTGAATTAAATAAATTTTAATGATGCTTTGACATAACTTTTCTTTTTCAATTTTTAAGAGTCGAGAAAAAGCTAAAGATGACTCTAGTCCCCTTCAATTTTCAATGAGCCTGAAGTGACAAGTGCTCAGATGAACCTTTTCTTTCAAGGACTTGAAAAGGAATGAAAGTGACTACTCTAGAAATCTAGACAGAGGGATTACCAAATCAATCGTGAAACTGTAATATACACCTTGGTGATAAATTAAAGAGAAATTACCAAGGACTTATGTATGGCAATCAATCTTCTCAAATGTTGTGTTCAGTGCATTGTGATCAATAGGGTGGCAGACACGGCTTCCTATGGATAAAAGATATAAGCCTATTGTGGTCTCCCAATATATACTTGACAATATGAGCAACAAAAGTCTATGCTAGCACTTGTTGTATCAAAGAGGAGGAATCACCCAACCTTTGATGAAAACGATAGTTACTAGATTTTACATCGGAACACATCTCTAGCCTAGACCTCTAGATGTGTTGCGTTAGGTTCTGAAGCGTTATTAAGTTCATTGAAATTTATTTTAGAGTTGATCTTGTTTAGAATTTTTCCTTTCAAGGTTCACCACGTGATTTAGATGTAAAATTCCTAAATATGCAATCTAAAATGATAAACAATCGTTGTTTACTTTTTAGCAATGAAAATCCTAGCTACTAAGGAAAGAAGATTAGATTCTTTCAAACAGTGAGCAAAGAGCACACACTAAATTCACTTTTCTTAACACACAGTCTAAATGCAAATGAAAATGCATGTATTTGTTTTTCGTTCCCTTTAGTGTGAAGAATGCGAAGAAGGAAAGCTAAGTATAGATCTGAAATATTTTCTTCAAAGTGACATTTCAACAATTTCTTTTCAAAATGAAAGGAAGGCTTAAACAACACTTTTTGATTTCAAATAGAAAAATCTTTTCGACACTTCAAATATTAACAATTCAAATCAATTACACAACAAAAAGTTCAATCGAATATCTAGAGAGGGTAGATTTTACGACACTTCTCTTTTTTGACACAAAACGACAGTTACGACACTTTTTGCACCAAAATGACAGTTCGATTTATGCAACTTTTTGACGAAGGACTGTAAATGATGGACAAATACATAAAAACATTTACTAATCCTAATCGATGGAGGCTGGTCTATGTAATACAAAGAGGCTTCGACAATGAGATACTATTCATAAGCAGTAAAAACAATTAAACAGAGCTGAAAACAAGGACAAAAACCCCAAATTTCAAGGAGAGAAATAGGATTACTTAGTCATTGCACCTGTGCTTCACAGAAAAAGGGATGCATCTCACCTACTACATTCGGGAAGTGCAATTCATACTAGCTTGCAGTGAGAGACAGTGCAATGAGCTAGGGAGCACAATTGAGATGGGTTTTGGCTCAAATTTGCAGTTGATTTCAGTGAGTTAAACTGAGCTATTATGGATAGTAAAGAGAAAAGTACACGGGTATGATCTTGGGAGATTATTGAGCTACCAACAGGGCATCTAGAATGCTTGTAATTCATATGTTCAAATCATAAACTAAACCAGAGATTGACTGAAGCAGCATTCATTTGCTTTGCAATTGCATAGCAAGAGTAGTTCAAACTCTATCTGGCTAACTTCGAGCTTCGTCTATAGTTTATAAAGCAAACACTCAACAAAAAACAAACAAACTATTCATTCCCCAGTAGAGTCGCCATTTCTTTCTAGGAAAACTAGTGCCTTTTCGATCTAATAGTCCCACTAAGATTGGAAGCTATCCTAGAAAAAAACAATCAAAGCAATTTGCGATTTCCTCTATGTATGATAGATAAGAGAGAAGCAAAGTGACCAACCTGGATCTTCCACTTGACTCCTTGCTTGATTTCTCTCCCCCTTGATAGAGCTTGCAACTCCTCTCCTACTTGTCTTGCTTAGAGAATACATGTAGAAACAAAGTAACAAAACACCATCAAAGCATCTCAATCTATTATATCATAAACAATGTAGAATCAGAAATACATTGAACATACAATGTCATTCACAAATAACAAGATTCACAAGTACACGATTGTATAGGGGAAAACTCAAAGAACTTTATTAAAATATAAGGGAGAATTACAACCTAGCTGTCTAATCTAGCATCATCCTCCCAGCATCAAAGCCCTCTTCACCTCATGAAAAGTAAGATCACCCAACAATACAATGTTCCTTCTCAAAGACAAACTATCAACACTTGCTTACAAACTACAAAATTCCAGCCTCTAAGTATCTCAGATGAGGGATCCATTTATAGATGTCCATAAGGGTGTGAGTCATCTCTGGGTTTTTGAATAGTGTCATTCCACTCATAGTTCTTTGTTCCACTTGGAGATTTCTTAGATCTCTTACTCATCCCTGGGCGAATTCAGAGAGGTAAGTGTCATAGAGGAAGTTTCTAAAAGATTCTATGAGCATCCACTTAGCAAACTGTCTTGGACATTTGTCCATCCTCACTCATCACACCCTACAGAAGGCTTCATCACTATGCATCGCACCTGGCTAGTGTAGCAGTTAGTATGCATCACACCCTGACAGTGGAGCAGTCAGTATGGTCCTGTTTTGGCCAGTTCTGAGTGGCTTTTCAGGTGGAACTTTTGGGGAATTATTTAATCAGTTGACCATGATCCTTTAGGGTATGAAACAACACTTTTAGGGGTTAAAGAGCCCTTGGTTTATTGACATATAAGATTGGGGTCGAAGTGCCCAAATATGTCTATAACAATCACAGTACACATTTCTTGAACGAAACAATCAGCGCACTAATAGAAGAGTTTCAAGTGTATCATCAGAAAAGCATATTGTATCACCCCCAATCCAATGGGACAGTAGAAGCATTTAACAAAATACTGGATACTACACTGCCCAAAGTATGCAATGCGCAATGGAGTGATTGGGACTTGTGTGTACCAGCAGTTCTATGGCCTTATAGGACAACATGCAAGAAACTGATCGGGTAGACACCTTTCTGGTTTGTCTACAGAGTGGAAGCCGTAACACCAATGGAGTATATTGTGCCTAGTCTATGCATAGTAGCACTCATAGGTATGATCGACTGTGGAACCCTGGAGGAGAGGTTTGCGTAGTTGGAGGAACTTGAAAAGGAATGGTTTTTGGCTAGATTCCATTAGTAGGTATAAAAGCAGTGAGAAAATGCCTCGCACAACCAACATATTAAGCTGCGCACCTTCAAGGTAAACGATCTGGTGTAACTGTATGACAGTAAGTTTGATAAATTCCTGGGAAATTTTAGAATGCATTTGTTGGGACTGTATGTTGTTAAGGAGGTCATAGATGGAGGCACGGTGCACCTGGTAAAGCTAAATGGAGAACCTTTCCCAGGCAAAGTGAATGACAATCGATTGAGGCCATACATAGGTGGCCCGCCTATCTAACTAGTCGACAGAAGCACAGTCTTCACGTTCCAGGTAGCTGAAACAAGGCGCAAGAATATAAGCAGATGCAAGGGACGTAGGAATAAATACAGGGGAGCAGTTCTGACACTGTGGTCTCTGAACAACATATACAAGAGATACCGTAGGTAGCTGCTCAGTGCGCTGCCAACCTTGTAGTCGTCCATGTAGAGTTGGGAGGTCTCCGCACAAAGATCTTTGCACTGACATAGTGACTCGAGGGTGTGTCACGATGTTTGTGTTGGGGGCCTATTGGGCGTGTGATCCCCCAAGGCAAATTTTGGGGCTTAAAGCCCAAGTTTTGACTAAGTCTATTGTAAAGAGTCCACAATTTGTGGGCACAGAGTGCAAAGATGGTAAATGAGTCAGAGGGTTATCCGCCCTCACTTTTGTAAATATAGTGTCAGTTTGAGAGATCTACCTATGGTCCGTGGACCATGGGATTGTATAAATAGAGTGAGGCTCTAAGTAGTTAAGAGACTGATCGAATGGATTGATGATCATGGAATAGAAGCATAGGAGAGTATCTAACATGTAAAGACTATTGTTGGGTCGTAGAGTAGGAGAAGACTCTGCAACTGAGTGTGTAGAGGCCTAGCAGTCCGCAGTTGAGTCTGCAGACCCCTATAGCTGAGTGCGTAGGGTAGGTTGAGTCTGTAACCGTTGGAAGCATTAATAAAGAGAAGTTTTAACATATTTTTGTGTATCTTTTCCTATTTTATGCATTGGAGTATATTGGGTCTGAATTACAAGTTTACTATTTATCTACTACGCGAACTTATATGAATGTGCTGAGTAAGTGAATATAATATAATGTATCTGTTTATCCAAAGATAACTAACTGTTACAAGAAGATAAGTAAGATCCACAGTGTAACTTGGGGAACTAGTGCATATCATTGAACCAGTAGCGCGAAAGCCCCACAACCCCTTGCTAGGGTTGCGCGAAGGCAAATATAATAGGGTGTGAAGGCCCCGCAAGTTAGGGAAGTGTGTGAAGTAACCTGTGCAAAGGTTTTCGAAGTTGGACTAAATCAACCCCTCAGACATCTCAAGGGTGTGGAAAGTTGGTTCCAGCATCCCCCCAAACTACTTCAAGTGAGACCTATGTCCACGCTTCGCGGACTGTTGCCAAAAGGGCCAGTAGTACAAGGATTTGTTTGGATAATTAACTCTAAACCTGGGTCAGGCCCCAACAAGCCAACAATTACTAATAATATTATCCAAAACCTTAGTACTATCCTAAAATCAAAATTGTTTATCCTTTTCTTCTAATTTACCTTTTAGGATTTTTACCTCAACTTGATATTGCTTTTCATTTTCTAGATATTGCTTCTTCATAACTTATTCAACCCTTTTTCCTTCCTATGATTTCTACTTTAATCCAAGAATTTCTTCTTTCATCCCATTTTATTGTTCTTCAAATGCTTGAAGTAGTTCTTAATTTCTCTTATCTGATAGTTCCATCTTTGGTATTTCTTCATGGATTGTTTGCATCTTATCCCATACTTTCTCTGCAGATGTATAATGCATAACCTTATTTAATTTTGAATTAGGTATGATATAAAAGACGTTTCTCAAAGTCTTATTGTTCTTTTCCACTTCCTCATCTGATGGAGGAGACTTACTGTAGTCGTTGCATATTAGAAACCAAACATCAAGATTCATTAGATTAGACTTCATATTTTCCTTCCATTTTTATTAACTATCTTTTCTTAACATAAGCACATCTGTATTGTTCATTGTTTCTGACTTGCCTTGATCTTTTGCTTCTAGACATACCATTTTTTAATATGTTTTTCCTTTTACTGTGCTTACTTTCACTTTTACCCATGAGTGCAAGTTCACTTTCTTTATTGTAATCATCATCACCATTATTTCATAGACAAGCAAATGGATCACAGTTAGAAAAAAAGTTCATACCTGATAATGCTTTATTATACTCTTCTTCATTCTAGATCAATAGAAAGTGGGGTGCTCCCAAACATGAATATTTGTTGACAACTATAACTTTAATTGTATATGACATATCCTTGTCAAAGTATCCAATAAATATATTCTTTTCTTCTAGGCCATTAAACCCATTACTACTTCTATCTTCAAATTCCATAAGTAAGTGACATCATTGATCAGACTCACCTTCTTCACCATTTGAAATACCAACACCATATTCATGTGCGTAAAAAATTCCCCTATTTATTTTTTCAGTTTCTTTCCCTTTCTCATGATTTTTTCTATAGGGACACTTAGCAACGTAATGACCAACTCTACCACAAGAAAAACATTTGAAGGGAAGCTTACCCCTAAATCTTCCAGTACCCACTTGGAGTTCTTTCATGAAGTTTGCCTCTTCTTATTCTAATACATAACCTAATTCTTCCTTTTCCTTTCCATTTGAAGTAGCTTTCAAGGTTGCTTCTGTTATTTATGAAGGACCACCTTTCCTCATCTCAAATTCTGTCGGTATTCCATGGAGTTGATCAAGAGTGAGACTTTTCAAATATGAAATTTCTTCAAGAGAGAAGACTTTGGAATTGAACTTCAAAGTTAGTGATCTCAAAATATTTTCAACAATAGTAGTATATTTTATTTCTTCACTAACATTTCTCATGGATTTAACAATTTCATCTACTATAGGAAAAATTTTGCAATGCTTTCATCATCATGCATTTTCAGTGTCCCATAGTGTATTCTCAATGTTTGGAGTTTAGGATTTTTTACCTTTGTGTCGACCTCATAACTTTGGACAATATTATCACACATTCCCTTTGTTGTGTTCAAATGCATTACCTTCACAAACTCAAACTCATCCAAACTTCCCAAAATGGAATTTACACCTTTTGCATTGATTTCATAATGTTTATTTCTTGTAGTATCTATGGGGATGGAGATTGGTTATTGATATCCTCTGTCAATGATTTCCCATACATCAGCTCCTAATGCGTGCAGGTATGCTCTCATCCTAACTTTCCAAAAGACAAAGTTAGTTCTATTAAATATAGGTGGCCTAATTTAAATACTCCTTCTTGACTACTCATCTTGACGAATATCTTTCAAGCGATCAAGCATCTATTGAAAGACTTGCTATGATACAAATTGTTGGGAAAAATAATGAGGGGTGGGGGGTGAATCAGTATTTTTAAAATCATTAAAATTTTCAATTTCATATCCAGATTTGTGTATGCAACTTTACTAAAGGAAATCCGCACATGTATGCAAGTGTTATTCAAAAAACTAGTATATCTAGTGAACTTACTTTTTATTTAATTAATCATTTGTTTATCTTGAGCCAATTCATCAACACTTCAATAAACAGTAAATAAATAGTAACCATTTGTAGTTAGAGAAAAATAAACCATTAGACATAAGAAACACATCAACACACATGAACACCAAGATTTTTTAGTGGAAACCCAATGTGGGAAAAATCCATTGTTGTTCTCGTCTTTGTCTTCATCTTTTATTATAATGAAAATTTCTTACAATTTTGTACTAGCCTAGACTCATATTAGCACACATGCACCCACCTTTTGAAGGCTAAAACCTTCTCTCGTTCTCCACAACCCATTGGAAGGGAGATCCAACCACCTGATTTCGTTTACTAGCACCCATAGGAAGGGACTTCCAAACCCCTAATCTAATTTACCGCCTACGACTCGAAGGAAGCTCTAACTTCCTCATTGAAGGCTCCAACCCTCAACACCTCTGTGGACAACGTTTCATGAATTTTCATATTGGATCGACTTGATACTGCACATTAGAACTTGTAGGCCATGTTTCATCAAATTTTTATACTTGACCCACTACCATCATTAAAGCCCAAAATCAAATATCAAAGTTGAAACTGATAACTACAACAAATCACTCAATCATCAACTAAAATAACCCATCTCTGAATTAACTGAATCAACCAATCACTGAATCAAATGAAACCCAACTCAATTAATTTATTCTCAAACAATGATAACACTTATATCATTGTAACCATAGTACTAATACTGAACTCAAACATTGCATCATCTTGTTGAATCAACTAAAAGCCCTAATCAATAAACTATCAGTGTATATATGCTACTTTTTTGTAGAAAACCCACGTGTATACACGACTTCGTCGAAGCATACCCGTGTACAAATATCAAAAGGTTGAACCCTAAAACTTAACGACTGTCATTTTGAAATAAACATTGTATCATATACACAACCACTGCATCATTTTGAAATAATAACAGAACCATCCCTAATCTTTAATCACAAACAATTAGTAGCTTCATCATTCTTCAATTAATCAATCTTCACTAAAAAATCATTATTAATCCCAAATCATAAAGTAGGACTTCATTGAAAGACAACATAAACACAACGAGACTCATTAAACTGATTAGACATCTTTTTAAGAAAATCCCTAGTTTATATACATTCTTTCCTCTACAAATTTATGCATGTATACGCCCATTTTAGGAAGCAAACCTACGTATAGATCTAAATATATATGCGACTTACAAGTTTTAAACCGGTGCATGCACATGTCTTTCAGGTTATCAACCCTGTGTATAAATCTGCAATTACTAGCACAAGCCTTCATAGCACAACAAAATTTCAGCCATATCTAGTTCTCAGCACACACAAAAAAGTCACATGTTAAGACATTATCATCACTCATCAAATCAAAATTGTCATATCCATCATCAAATTCCTGGGTCATACTTAGTAATTCCTGGGTCATACTTAGCTTTTGATCAAACGAATCAATAATAGCTCATTGCATGCACACTTTCTTCAAATCTAACTATTAATGAAAATATTCATCACTTGCTGACCTCAACCATTTTGATCTTCATCTCCTTACATAGCTTAGCACTTAAACAATACAACAAGTCAAAACAATACTAATATCGATGGTATTCTTAGACGGGATCAAATATCCATTGTTGGGCTCACTACCATATTTCAATACCATCGTAAGGGCCCTTGGTATTTAAAATACCATGGTCTAGAAACTGTACTCACTTTTCCTTCTTCATACTCGCGTGTGTACTTGGATTTTCTTTATAGAAGCCGCGTATACTTCTTGAAATTTCAACTCTATCAATGTTCTATCTCTAAACTACTATGTCTTTGCCCAAACTCTTTGTCACATGTAGACATCTTCATCAACTAGGCTTCCATAAAAGAAAGCCTCATCATGTATGTTGCCATCAAAAGAAAAAGCATCAAGTAGGTTGCCATTGAGAAAAACATTTTAGTCATAATGCCAACCATCACTCTCTAAATTTAAAACTCTAAAACTAATTAGAATTTGTTTTAAAAATTCTAAGCATGTTTAGTTGCGTATTTTTTAACTTTTCACTTTAATAAATTAAAAGCATTAAAATGCTAAAAAAATTAATTTATATAAAAATAAACAAAATAAATTAATAGAAAAATAAATAATAAAAAACGGAGGGTGAACTGTACTGTATGGATGTTGCACTTATGATGGAGTATGTGAAGGTGAACATATAAAAGGATACTATTGGAGAGGACCCACATGGGACCCTCTCTCCACTCATTAGTTAAACATTCAAATGGGAAGTAGTCTATAACGCGACTTTTTGAAAGCCTTTCTGGCGGGTTTTTCCGGTCAAAATCCGGCAGCAATTCATTAGAATCCCAAGTTTGATAGCTAGTTTCTACACAATCAATGGCTACCAGGGGTTTTCCAGGGCGCTGAATCCAAATATGCAGTTAAAAAACCATTTTAACTGCTAAAAATCAAGATTTAACCTCATTTCTTCCGCCGGATTCCGTCACCGGAATCTCCAAAAAGTCGCATTATAGACAACTCCTTCAAATGGAACATAAAATATATCCATGATTGCCCCTTTAGTATCATATGTGAGTGAGCCTACGTCACCCTGATTGAAATAGCCCAATGGAGATAGTTGGCCCTCCATATTAAATTTCTAGGGATTTCCGTATGAGTGATGTCAGCCTTGAATCTATGTTTTTTTTTTCTAAATATATAATATATCACAATGTAATTACAAATATTATATAAAAGTATTCAATATAAAATTCAATTTTAATTAATTAAAATGGTGATGTAATTAAAATTTGAAATACAATTTACTATTTAAATTTAGATTTACATATTAATTACTTAAAATACATAAAATTAGAATAAAATTATATATAAAAATAAAATTAATAATTCATTAAATAATAAAATAATTAAATATTTAAAAATATATTTGCAAGTTAAATAAATTAACTAATTAAACTAATTAACTCAATTAAATAAATTAACTAAGTTAAATTAACTTAATTTAACTTAGTTAATTTAACTTAGTTAATTGAAGAAGAAACTAATCCCTTCTTGTGAAACTATCCCAAGAATTTATGGATTACCCAAGATCCATAAGGAAGGAGTGCCTCTTAGACCAATTGTTAGTACTATTGGTTCCCCAACCTATGAGCTTGCTAAGTATGTTGCTAAAATTCTTAAGCCCCTGGTCGGAAATACTGATTCCTTCATCAAAGACTCTCACAGTTTTGTGAATCTTATTAAAAATGAGAAGATAGAGCGTGATGACGTTCTTGTTAGCTTTGACGTAGTATCCTTATTCACCAAGATTCCTCTTGATGAAGCCATTCAAGTTATAAAAGATGTTACTGATCCAGGGACTGCAAAATTGGCCGAAATCTGCTTGAGGTCAACTGTGTTCACTTTCCAAGGGATATTTTATGAGCAGACATCTGGTGTGGCAATGGGATCACCCCTTTCGCCAATCGTGGCCAACCTTTACATGGAATACTTTGAAAAGAAAGCCCTTGAATCATACCCCTTAAAACCAGCCTGGTGGAAGCTGTTTGTTGATGATACCAATATAAAATGGACTCATGGCAAGGCAGAACTTGAAAATTTTTTCATACACCTAAATTCTATCTCTCCAGAAATAAAATTCACTATGGAACTTGAAGAAAACATGAGCATCCCATTTTTAGATGTTCTCATCATCAGGAAAGAGGATGGCTCTCTAGGGCATAAAGTATTCAGGAAGTTAACCCACACGGAAAGTTACCTCCATGCTGATTCCCACCATCACCCCACTCAGAAGTTTGGTGTTCTAAACACTCTTGCTATCAGAGCCCTTCGAATTTCTGACTCTGAGCATCTAAATGAAGAAAAGGATCATTTAATCACAACCTTTAAGAGTATAGGCTACAAGGAACATAAGATTAAAAGAGCCATAGAGAAAGCTGAGAGAAGGTTGTTGTCTCATGAACCTAAGGCCCAAGACCAACCTCAGTGTGGTAGGGTCTTTCTACCTATATCCATGGAGTTACAGACAAAATCGCTAAAATCCTAAAGAAGAAAAACATTATCACACAATTCTCTGCCCCTGGAACAATTAGGCAAGGTATGAGGTCTGTAAAAGATGATATTGACAAACATCAGCTGAAAGGGGTCTATAAAATAGATTGCTCATGTGGAAAAAGCTACATTGGTGAAACAGGTCGCTCCCTATAGACAAGGCTCAAGGAGCACGGCGCCGATATTAGGAATGAAAGGTCTCGTACTTCAGCCTTGGCAGAGCACTCTGCAAAAACAACACACCATATCTGCTTGGAAAGTGCCTCAATTGTCGCAAGGGAGGAGCAGCATCATAGACGAAAGATCATAGAAACTATCGAAATTATCAAACATCCTCATAATCTGAACAAAGACAATGGCTTGGAGATTAGCGGAAGCTGGCTTCCCTTGATCAGGGAAATCAGGAGCGCCAACACATCCCAGGTATACCATATCTTTTACCTTTATCATTAAATAAATAATAAGTATAAAAATAAAAATTAAATAAACAAATTAAATAATTAAAGTAATAAATAAATCAATTATTTTAATATATTAATATTATAAATATTAATACTAATAATTAATTAATTTAATATACTAATATTAATTAATATTTACTATTTTAATTTTAATATATAATACTAATTAATTTAATATATTAATATTAATATATTAATATCAATATCAATTAATTTAATTTATTAATATTAATTAATTTAATTTAATATACTAATATTATTAATTTAATATATTAATATTAATTAGTTTAATATATTAATATTAATTAATTTAAGTATATTAATATTAATTAATTTAATATACTAATTATTATTATTATTAATTAATTTTAATTCAACACATTAATACTATTAATTTAATTTATCAATATCAATTAGCATTAACTAATATTAATTAAATTAATATATTAATATTAATTATTTTAATTTTAATATTAATTAATTTAATATTAATATTAATTAGTTTAATATTAATATTGATTGATTTAATACATTTATTAAAACAATTAATTAATATATTATTTATTATTTATCATTAATACAAATTTTAAATAAAAAAACTTTCAATTATCAATACAATTTTAAATTTCTCTAATCCTTAAAAATACTAATTTATATATAAATATCATTATTATCACTCACCTGTTAAAAATTAATATATAAAAGCTCAACAAATAAATAAATGACTGAATGAATAATTAATTAAATTAATTAAAATTAAACATTCAAGCCGACATTCTGCTGATCAAAAAATGTTTTCACATTATTATTTATTTCCTTCTAAGCAACTCTTCTTCTATCATCATTCATAAGTCCTGATGATGGATCCCAGTTGAGATTTGAAATGTTGGCATAAAAATGTTCATACTGTGGGTTCTTCGGTAAATGATTCAAAAGATACAAACCACAGATCTCTTAAATCCAGAATCATGGATTATATGTCAAGTTTTCCATCCACCTAGTATAATAACAATTGTGTGCTGGAGGTTATCGATCAATTCTCTAAGATGGCCATTTTGGCACCATACAAGAACAAAATCATAGCTAAAGCTATTGCTAAACTCTTATTTGAGTGTGATTAGGTTCATTTTAGGCTACCTCAGACAATTATTTCAGATAGGGACAAGTTCCTCAACACCTTTTGGTTCAACCTATGGTCTCTAATGGATACTAAGTTTACCAAATCAACTACCTTCCATCCCCAAACAAATGGGTGAAAAAAGGTGGTCAATAATATGATTGTGCATATCTTGTGCATCATACAACACCAAGCATCTGTGTACATCGGAAAAAATAATTCCATATGTTTAACATAACTATAACAGATCCTTCCATAGATTTTTTGATCATAGTTGTTTTCAGATATGCATGGGGTTCCAAGCATTGACTCCATTTGATGTAGTTATTTCCAATTCATCATCACTGGCAGATAGAGTAGTTAAATTGTTAAATGGAACCAAGACCCCCTATAATAGGTTTATGATATCTTGCAAAAATCTAATGACATGTATAACCAACAACATAATTATAATATGGTTCTATATAAATTTCAAGTTGGTGATAAGGTGTGGTTGCATTTACAGAAAGAGTGCCTCACAAGCCCCCATAGGAAGTTGAGACAACTCCAATATGGGCCTCACATAATCATAAAGGTTGTGGGTGTTTTTTTTTCAATTGGGTATTCCCTCCTTTACTTGGCTTGCAACCAATATTTAATTTGGATAAACTATGACCATATTTTTCACCTTTGTTTGACACCTTGAACATATCCTAACAGTTGATCCCCACATAACTTAATCCTAGCTACATTGAACTAGCTATAATGGATTAGATCATGGACACTATGAAAAGGGTACCCACCAATAACACATACAACTCTATCAGGTTGTGAAAGTAGGGAAACAGGTTAACCAAGGAAAGTGGCTCACAAGGATCCAAATTCAGTAGGAGTTTCCCCATTTGATGAGGGAACTTAAGGTAATGGAGACAATTACTTGGTTTTTTGGGGGGGAATGGAGAAATGATCTAAGTGGATATTGGTGGCCACCCACCTCTTCCACTATCTCAACAATTATATATCTTCTTAGCAGTTTTTTATTTATTTATGATTTTTTAAGTCCCAAACTTCTAGGGCCATTTTGAGGTCTTAAATGATGTTTTCTGGAAATTCTAGGGGCCATGGGTTATGATGGCATGCCCTCGTCCCATTTGAATGTTTTAGTTCTTAAATAGTTATTTACAAAGGGCTATTGTGTGCCCCAAACAGAGATTGTATGCAAAAGTTGTGCCCAAGGGAATTTGATGTACTAACTAACCACCTTGGGGCCTCACGCTTCATCTAATATGATTAGGGTTTCAGAAATTTAGGGTTCTTACTTTATGTTAAAATTCCATTCTTTTGGCCTCTTGTAATTGGTTTTGCGAATGCGTCTAGCCTCAAACTCTCTCCCTTCAAATAAAACTACCACCATTCTAGCGAGTTTGCATTGTACAATACTATGTTATTTTATTTATCAATAGAAGTTGGGTTTTCACTATATTATTATGGTTTTGAAATATTTCTTAATGTTTGTTTCATTTAATTTTTTACTTTTCATTTCAGTCATTTTACAACCTAGATCAAAAGGAAAAAAATTCAACCTATGCTATCTACTTTATCAGTGAAAATTGAACTCCTTTTCAACTCCATTATAGCGTTATGAAAAATGATATGTTAGCAGTTATACATGTTGTCAATAATTTTTGACACTATGTTACTAGTTACAAATTCCTTTTCCATAAAAATTATTCTTCCATTGGCTATTTAATGAATAAACCTAATACTAATGGCAGAGTCAGAAGATGGTTATTATTGTTGCAAGAATTCAATATTACTATCATAAATAAACCTGGAAAGGACAATTGGGTGGCAAACTTTTTTTCTCATTTTAATAACCTTGGGGAGAATGTTTTAATGGTAAAATATTTCCCGTATGAGAATTTATTTGCTATATCTCTTACAAATCCATGGTTTGCAGATATAAATAACTATCTGTCCATAGGGAAGTTACCACTGCATTTTCCACCCTGAGAGAAAAATAAAAATATTAAACAAAGCACAAGATATTCTTGGATGAAAAGAGATATTTTCTATATAGGAATAGATTTTAGAATATATAAATATCTTAGAGAAGATGAATTCTTTGAAATTTTGAAATCATGTAATGATGAACCATGTGGTGGAATTTTTTTGGATAAGATAATTGCTTACAAAGTATTGTGCCTCGAATACTCTAGGCCAAATCTTTTTAAATATGTTGAGAAGTATGTGAGAAATTGTAATAGTTGTCAATAAATGGGTTGACCAATCACAATAGATTAAATTCCCATTCAACCACGAGTTCTTATGGACACTTTTGATAAATCAGATTGTTGATAGGCGAAAGAAGTCCTCCCGCAACAAGTGAGTATTTTCCTGACCAAAGTCCCAATTAAACCCTTTTTCATTGAGATGGCCATATACTGTCTAGAACTAAGGCACAATTTCCTGTACTAACTTAAGCTAAAAATTTGAAAGATATGAAAATAAAAATAATTAAAAAAACTAGGGAAAATATATGACATATTCTAATATTTACAATTATCTACAAAAATATAAACAAACTACTGGTTGGATGAGATAATTATGAACAACATGGAGTAGAGGATTCATTCGAACATGATCAACCACGTGAAATATCATGTCTTTTAAACCTGACTAGATTTTGGGTCCAACTAGTAACACAAAATAGGTTTTGGTAGAGTTTTTATACACAAAATTCAAAATATAGTTATCAGGTTTCCATCCTATTCAAACTATTTTTTTTTGGAATAAATATGCATGCATTAACTAAAAGAAGTAAGACAAAACTCTATCTTGAAAACGAGAACAATTAATATTCTATCTTTTGAATATCATATTTCAATCATCAAAAAAGAATATAAAAAGTTAACAATTCATAAACTTCTACTGATAAATAGATGTAGACTATAACATGTCCAAAGAAATGTTTAAAACGTAATAATCAAATATTCATTCAGAAATAAGTATGGACAAGTTAAAGTGCAATACCAAATGCATCCATTAAGAAATCAAAGGATGACCAAACATTAATCTCATAGCTCAAAGCACATTTGATTATGAAATTGGTCTTCTAAAGAACTGTAACTTCAAATTGATTTAAAAATTTAAGTTTCGAGTGTTCACAATTTCTCGACCTTTACTCCAGCGTAAGAGGCCATATAAATACTTAAAAACAAGATAACTCTGTTTGAAAAATAACAACTTAGAAAATCATAAACATTTTCTCTAATAATAAAAAAAGTTCTATAAACAAAGGTTTCACTCTTTTACACTGATTTCTCTTGAAAAGCTAACCAACTGTTTATCTTTCTTCCTCTTCTTCATAATATTTATCTTCCATGTTGAGTAGCATATGTGGTGTATGAATTTGAAGGTGATTCACCCATTCTGAATACACCTGAGTAACAACTGAGAAATGAATTGGATGAAATTGATTTATGCTGACCTGACAATCTGAAATGAAGTTATGAATTGTTCCTTTTCTCTTTTGATACTTATTGCCAAACTTACAGATAAGCTTGATTTGTTCAAAAGGAAACAACGAGAATTTCTTGAAAGTTTGTTGTGTCCAGATTTTGATCTTGATTATTTCCTTTTTATCTATGATGATGATTCTTTTCAGATGACTGCTTCAATTATCCTAGAATGACTTCTTTTAATGGCTTTGAACCTGCAATATCGAATTCTTCAATAAAGCTAGTTCCCTTTTCACATATGATTAAACATTGTCCTTGGGCATTTTTAGCCCATTCTCTGACTTCCTTACCTTTTGTCTCCTTGCGGATTAAGGATGCGTTCATTAGTATTTTATCATTTTTAGAAACTTTTGGAATTACTTCATACTGTAATTCCTTTTCCCAGTCCAGGATGGAAGAAAATATGATTTTGATGTATTTATCCTCCTCTATTAAGGAATCAATCCTTTCAATAAGATTTGAAATTTCTTGATAAAATATTGAGATTTTATTCATGCGCATCTAAAACTTGGATTGATCCTTTCTTATAATTAAACAGATTTTTAAATCCTATTGCTTGAACATTTCTACACTTGGAATTTCTCCCTGTTGTTGATTGAGTTGAAACTGAAGAGAGTCGGCCTGCTCTTGTGGAGTTGTGGTCATTATTTCAGTATTGCTTTCAACTATCTGAGTTTGATTCTCATGGGCTTCCTTCAAATCCTAGATATGGTGAGAATGTTTTGATTTTAATTCATTCATTTGATTCTAAATATTTTCCATTTATATTGTACATCCTTGGACAAGAGTAGCATAATACTTCTGCCAGTTCTCCTCATTAAACAATTTTCTCTTTTCCAACTGATTTTCCAATGCTTTAATTTTCTATAAACTATCTTCATATGATGTTGCAAGCTCATTGATATGATATTCATTATAATTAACAAAAGCACCCAAAGCCTGTGAATATTATTTGGCCTTCTCTTTAACATCACCCTGGGCTTGCCAACTCTATTCAGTAACAATTGCTAAAGAATCACTTTCTTTTCATGGTTTTCTAACTTCTAATCTAGTTTGGGAATTAAATAAATATTTCGTGAGAGAAGGAAAAATATTATAATATGTTTTTAATTTAGAAATAGGCTTAAATAGAAAATAATGCCGAGGAATATTGGAGGAAATAGGTGTCATAGAAGTCTTCGGATACGTCTAAATGATTGAAGATTTATCAATATGCGTTTATTGTTCTAGTGCTTCTTTATCTTTCTCACAATGAATATCATCAGATATTTGTTTATCTTTTTCTACATCAATCTCCATTTCTTGATCTGTGATTTTTTCTATTTCTGGTCAGTGTCTACAAGAGAATTGAAAACAATGATCTCATGATCATGTAGCATTTGCATGTTTGTTGAATTAATTGTTTTTTGGTCTTCTAGTTTGTTTTTTTATTTTTATTTTTTATTTTATTTTATTTTATTTTTATTTTTTATCAAGAACCTCTGCAGTTGTAACATATCTTGTGCTATGTTGACATTTCTATATTTCTTTCCTTATGACTGCTTCTTCTCCTTTAATAGAGACATATGTTGTTTTTTCAGTTTGAATTTCTTGCTCTTCTTGAGAGAATGAGGAAGGATATGAAGAAATCTGTTTAAAATCAAGTTGAAAGAACTAATTTTTTTTAGCTCTTCTACAAAGACATTAACATCGATACTTTTCTCACTTAATAATTATTTGACAATGATTTCCCTTGATTATTGCAATTTTTCTTTTGCTTCAACATCTAAGAGTTTTTTTCTTTCATAAGCCTGCTGGAAATCAACAATGGCTATGCAAACTTCATTGAAAGGAGGATCCTGATGAATGGATATTTTCAAATAACTCATTGTTTTATAATGATTACTAATGATACTTTGAGGGTCATATTCATAATGGGGTAAAGAATAAAGCCAAACATCTTGTAGCTCATCTGCTTCTCTGAACGTATTTCCCTTGTCCCTGATGTTTATTTCTCCAAATTGAATTGGGAAGATAGGTAAAAATTTCTTTTGCAATTTTCTCAATTTCCAAGCCTCGCTGTTATATGCCATTTTGTCACATCAGGTCAATATACCTACAAAATGGATCCATCAACATCCATGAACACCTTGTCATCATCCCTACACAAATCCCTAAGCATGACTCTCTAAAATCCCTAAGTTTGTAACCTTTACTGCCTCATTTCAATGCTTTTAAGGTCCAACACACCTTGTCCCCTTAGGGACCTACTTTGAGTGGAAATTTGCTTAGTTCTACACCTGCTCTGATAATGGAAAGTCTACCCTTGTTGGGGGTGCACTAATCAAGAAAATTAAGGAAAAATAAAAATAATCCTAAAGCTTCCTCTTCCAGAAGCTTCCAAAAGTTGTTACAACCATTTACCTTGGATAAGAACTTTGAATCCTATCTTCCCTACCTTGGAGTTTTCACCTTCTTATCCCTTTAGCTCATCCTCCCATCAAGAGTGGTTCTCAAGCCTAGATTGGTAAATGGATAAGAATTCCTAAACTACCATCCTCTCCTATATATTTACTTCCATCCACAAGCTAGAGGTTGGATTTTGGAGATTAATCATACCCTTATGATGCTGCTTAGATCATAAGAGAGACATCATTCCCATGCATTAGAGTGGCTTTGAGGTGCACATTGTGGCAAGGAAGGACGAGTCAACTTGGGAGTTCCTCTACAAGATCAACTTCCACTTTTTATTGTAAATTATCTCCCTTCCAATTTAATACAAAGAGTATACCATTTTCCTACATGTGTTATGTTATGTTTATGTACACGTGTTTCATTGCTATGTTGATCTATTGAATAAAATGATTGGATAATGCTACATAGATGTTGCAGATATTTTTCTTATGTTGTTTGTTTGTGTAGGTTCTAATTATAGTGATCGGAGTTATGGTTGGAGTTGAAAAGTCAAGAGGAGAGAAGGGCTTGTGATAGACCACAAGTAAGTCATCTTTCCATTCCCCAATTATTCTAAGGGAAAAATTATAGTCTTTGTTTTTTGTTGTTCTAGACCAGGCCACTAGGTCCAGGGAAGATACCTCTATCCAAATTCATAGATTTTGTATAACAAATTGGCGACCATACTGGCGAACGGTTAATTCCCTTAGTGGTTTCCTTCACTTTTTCCCTTTTTACACCTCTTGATAAGACCTTCAGTGTCTCACTTAGCTTGAATGGACCCTAGGAAGACCCTTTATTGAGCCGAATTTAACTTTTTGTGTCAAAAAATCCTCTTTCCCTAATCAGTTACCCCCTGGTATGCTGAATGAGTGTTTCATAGCACTCTGTCCTTCTCTGTAACTGCATTGCAAAGAACTGGTAGCCTCTTTGCACCTGTGTGTCACCTGTTTCATGCAAAAATTTCCTTTTGATGCTTTTCTCTCTGATTGACTTGATTTCAGTTGGTTGTCCTTGTGTCCCTGAGTGTGTTTAGCCCTCTCAGAAGCCTTCATTTGGTTTTATTTTGGTTTTGAGTGCCTTTGATATGAATTTGTTTGGGTTTTACTTTCTTCTTGTCATTAGGTCATTAGAGAAATGATTGCTTGATAATTGGATTTCTTGATAGAATTGGTGTTTCAGTCATTATTCTAAAAAGTGTTTTTAATTAGTGATTAGGTAAATATCTTAGTTTTCATCTAAAAATTAAGTGGAATTGAAAAGAAAAATATTATGCATTAAACATTGCATCTAGGGTTTTGTGAGTGAAAATTGTAGTTAGAAACAATTGTAGTAGGGGAAGTGCTTGATAAATTTTGTTTGTTGCATCTTGTATGCTGCATATGGTTTGTTCCCTTCCCTCCCATATATATATTTTCATTGAAATAAAAGCTTCATTTTATCATGTTAGTTTTCATTTTAGGATATTTAGGTGAAATTTGTGGAGACCCCTGAAAAATGAAACTTAAATCAAGATAAACTTTAAAATGTACTGAATCAACCTAAGGAGCATTTGTAACATTAATGGAAACATCTAGAGGTATAGGTTAGAGATGTGTTCTAACATATTTAAACATAGGCCCATCCTTTTCCATCTCCTCATACTCATTTCAACCTCCTTTGTCTGATTCTTTTCCTTTCAACTCACCTTTGAGATTCTATTGGACATCGTCTTCAGAATTAACCATGACTAAGTCTACTTTGGTTTCTAAGCTTGTATATTCTACCATGGCTGAGACAACCCAAGTTAAAACCTCATCCATGTTTGTAACCACACCATAGGCACATTTATATGGTGGTCAGTCTATTCCACTTGGTTACCAATCCTTGTTTGGTACCTTCTTTGGTGCAGAAACCAGTCCATGGACATCTCCCATCACATCTACATCTGGAATTCCATTTGGCACATCGTTAATGAGCACTACACAATATGCTCCTCTTCATCCATATATACCTACATTTCAATAGCAAGCTAACCCTTATGTTAATGGACATGGTTATTTACAACAACCCAATCCATCTCCTGTTGGGAACCCTCCACTTGGGAGGAAATTGCCTCTTTATTGTCTCCTTATTCAAGAATTACTACTAGTGTTTTGTAACCTACATTTTCTATTCAACCTGGTTTAGTTGTGTCTTCATATTTAGCTTCTCAACCTGTTCCATCTACCCCTCAGATTTATGTTCAAAAAACCATGACTCAACCTGCCCAAAATCAAATGAATGTGAGCCATACATTACAGGATGTACCTTTAACTAAATGCATTCCGCTAGTATCTGGCACATTGTTAGGTCCCTATACTACTAGTGTAAAACCTTATTGTTATTAGTAGAACCCCCTTATTATATTTTTGTGCCCATGTAGTCCCCATATTGTTATTATTGTACCCCATAAAAGCACGCTATTGTTATTATTGTGCCCTTACATTATTATTGTTATGTCGGCTTTGATTATATTATACAGTCCAAGATATTTAGGGTTTTTGTAGGCTCCCGAATTAAATCCCAAATAGATGACCTTGGGAAAATCGTCATAACTCTCTCTTGGAGCATCTGATTCAAATTTCGTAAAACGTGAAAGAAATAAGACATACTATAGTTGGTTGGGTACCAGTTTCAGAACCTAAGGTCGAAATAGTGACACATGGCACTTCATACAAGTTCGCTCTTTTGGAAAGGTATATAATCAGGTCATCTTGGGATATTGTGCATAACTCTTTCTTGGAGAATCCAATTTCGATCAGACTAGTGGCATTGGAAAGAGGACGTAGAGGGCTACTGCAGGTCAAGATTTTAGAAATGGAAGATCTGAAATTATAGAGTTGTAGGCATTTCAATATTGAGCTCCTACAATCAAGAAAAGATGATATGAGGGAGTTTGATGGCAAGGATCTGGTAAATTGGATACTACAAATGGAGCAATATTTTGATCTACATGAGGTGCGACTGTTACGAAATGTACATATTGCATCTTCATATTTAGAACCGGATCAATTTTTATGATATAAAGGGCTTTGTTCTCGTAAGCCACTAGTTACGTGGTCAATTTTCACAGAGGAAATGATAGAACATTATGATTATACAAAGAGAAACACCTTCTTTAGCCAATTGATAAATCTCAAACAAAAGTGTTCAATGGTAGAGCACATTGAGAACTTTCAAAAATTGAATATAAGGGAAAATGATATTCTAGAGAAGCAGAGGATTGATGTCTCCATAGGGACTTTAAATGATATCATTCAACATGAGGTTCGTCTTTGGGAACTTGATTCATTGGAGAAGGCATTCAGGTTGGCAAGAAAAATGGAAAGCAAAATTATGGAAACAAGGAAGTCTACCCCTCACAACTATAAAGATGGAAGTGTTGTTGTTCCTATCCTTCCACAACCTACATGGTTGACACCACAACAATTGGAAGAAAAAAGAGAAAAATTACTTTGTTACAATTGTGATAACAAATACATTAAAGGTCATAAGTGTGATGAGAAGAAATTATTTTACATTGATTGTGAAGAGGAGGAAGAAAATGATCAAGAAACATAAAAAGAAGAGGATATACACCAGGAACCAATCCCAGAAAGAAAAAATGAATCCAACCATATCTTGTAAAGACTTGGCAACAACTACCACTCCTCAAACTCTCAAGGTAGAAGGACATATCAAGAAGAAAAAGGTTCAAGAATGAAAGATCACATCAAGAAAGAAGAAATGAATCTGAACATATCTTGTAATGGATTGGCCGAAATTACCACTCCTCAAACTATCAAGATAGAAGGACATATCAAGAAGAAAAATGTTCAAGAAGTGAAAGATCACATCGAGCATCAACAAATGAATTTGGCCATATCTTGTAATGCATTGGAAGAAAGTACCACTCCACAAACTCTCAAGATAGAAGGACATATCTAGAAGAAAAAGATTCAAGCAGTGAAAGATCACATCGAGCATCAACAACAAATTCTCCAACTTTTAAAGGATAATGCCACTTTGGTGCAGAATCGAATGAAACAATAGGCAGATCAACATCACAGTGAAAGAAGTTTTGATGTAGGTGATTGGGTATTTTTACGACTACATCTCAAGAAAGCTATTTATGAGAAGGAAATATTGGCAATACTACATGCACTTAAGAAATGATGACCTTACCTAATGGGAAGACACTTCAAGGTAAAAATGGATCATGATAGTCTTAAATACTTTTTAGAACAAACATTATCTTTAGAACAATAGAAAAAATGGGTCACAAATAATTTTGGTTATGAATTGTAAATCATCTACAAAAAAGGGAAGCAAAATGTTGTTGCAGATGCACTCTCAAGAAAGGATGAGGATGTGGAAGCACTGTTTTGTGTTATTTATATTATCCAACTAGATTGGATAAACGAAGCAAGGGATGAATGGAAGAATGACGAAGATCCTAGTTCAAACAATATTGCCAGAACTTGATGAGGAAGGAAAAATCATATTGGAACCTGGAGCAGTCACAACAACAAGAACCTGACAGCTACGAAATCGATCAATTTCATAGTATCTCATGAATTTATGCAAAATTTAGAAATATTTAGTTCTACAATCTTTGAGAAAAAACACAATATTAGCAACAAAATAAGATAAATCTGCAGTTTGTTGCAGAAATCTTGGGATTGTTTATGAGTCACGATCAATTGAAGTAAAATATTCCTCCAATGCAATACATTTCTCGCTGAATGAAGTTATCCTCTTCTAGATGGTTGTTGATGGGAATGATGTTGTTATCATCTCTTTATACATAGTATCCAATTCTGTGTGAAAAGCATAAGAGATCGATGGTAAATCATTGATGACTCTTGTTTGATTAAGAGTATTATTTTTTTTCTAGAAGGTTGAAAATGTTTTGAACCATTAGATTATAAGAAGCATGATTGAATTGTGATGTTACATTCCTTTTTTCTTGAAACTTTACATAATACTCTTCATTTGGGATAATCACTCCTTAATCATTCCATAATATTGGTAGACCCTACACAAAAAGATCTTGGAAGGAATCTTTAAAATTTGATACTCTTCCTAACATATAATTTTATTTTCCTATCACATCCTTTATTAACCCATCTTTCACAATATACTTTCTAGATTGAAAGATAAGTTCATCCTTGTCCTATATTCCTAAGAAAACCAATTGAGGTTTGGTCCTTGTGTTAAGAAATCTTACAACATTTATGGCTTTCATAGGTTTGTCTCCTAGATCCTTCTAAAAAATGGAAGCCTGAGTCAAACAATAATTTTCCAATTCTTTTTCATCCTCAACCTATGCAAAATAATCCTTCAATATTTTAAGTTCTAGAGAAAGATGGTTCCAAATAACATATTTAGTATCAATCAAACTAAGCTTCATTGAATTTAATCATGCCTTTACTTCTTTCTATTTACATAGAGCTTCCTCAAGGGCCTTTTTTTTTTGTTCATTATCTTGCTCTAGTTTAATCACCTCCTCTTTTAATTTTCTTCACTCCATATCTTTAATTGTTGATTTTTCCAATTCTTTGGATAATAAAATATCAAGATCAACCCCTGAGAGATGCTCAAACTATAATTTTTAAATTGTTTGAACTTATTTATTTAACTCTTCAATTTTATTTCTTAATACTCTAATGTTTCCTTTAACATCCTGTAATTCTCTTTCCAAGTCCTCATTTCCTAAAGTATTGTAAGAAGCTCTGGATTTTGAGGATGAGAATCAGGTAGAATTTCGAGCTTTTTCTTTGGGACTTGGATTGTTGTATCTTTTGCTTCTGGTAAATTTTAGACCTCAACATTGCTTTTAGTGTCATCATCAAGTTCCATACTCTTTCTTTCTAATTTATATTTTCCCATATGAAAAGCATTGTTTTGTGCCTTCTTTGACTTCAATTGATTCTCTAATTTCTTCATAGTTGACTGTATTTTTTCTTTTTTAGTGTACTCATTAACTGATTCTTTACTATTGAGCTGACCTTCTTGTTTGAAAAAATCAATTTTATCAACAATATTAAGATGATTCATATTCATTTTGAACTGAGTAGAGTTAACTCCTTCATTATATTTACTTCCTTTGGGAACAAGCTCTATCATTGCAATATTTAAAGACATGTCTTTCTTATCTACCACAACAAGTAAATGAGGAGGATCTTTTCTTTTAACTTGTTTAACTTTTTCCTATCTATCCTGGTAACCTTGTTGTTTGATTTCACTGTAATAGATTTTGATAGGATTTTCAACTGATATAGGTCCATTATCTATTAACTAAACAACCTTAAATTTGGTTGAATACTACTCATGAATCTAAATAACATGATATCTTGCAAAAGATCTATCCTTTGACTTATGAGTTACAAGGATCAATTTTTTTTCCTAGGAACCTTTTGACCTCTTTGTCCTTTCTTCCTTAGTGACATATTCTTCATATATTTGCATCATATCCTTAGTAAATGGCCTTCTAGCTCCACTGCCAAGCTTGTCCAAGGTAACTATTTTTGTCTCTTCTTGTCCTTGCTTCCAAACTCCTTCAAATTGCTCGAAGAAATTTTCTTCATTTCCCAATTTATTTTGATCAACATTTTCAACATTTGACCATTCCAACTTGTTTTCTAGCCTTCCCATTTTTGAACTACCTTGATTTTTATGTTCAACCATTTTTAACTTATTTCTTTTGGAATAAATGATATGAAGAGGATCATAGTGACATGCTTCATCATATTCAAAATTGAAACAAGCTAGAAATCGATCAATTATCTATCAAGCTGGTTTATTATTAATAGTAAAAGGTCCATTGTTATTGGAAATTTGAAATACATTGCTAAATTATTTCTTGAAAAGTGTATAAAATATTAATCTAATCTCTACCTTAAGATATTCAAATTATAAACCCTAGGAGTTAAAAATGAAAGTAGTTTATAAGTTTGAATCTCTGCTCCATAAATCTTTATCATTGTATAGTCCTGATATAGGAACCAATCTCCCATTCTGGACCTAAAACTTAGTTGGAGAAATTTATTTAGCTCTGAGCATACACTTGGAAATTCTTCTCTATGAACAAATACATACACCTTGAACATGAACATGTTAACAAAATTGGAGAAACCCTCTGATTAGTTTCTATGACACAACGCTCTGTGAATCAGTGAACATACTCCAAAAGAAGCAATTCCTTTTGGTTCCAAAACATGTTGAAACTAATCAGTAAATTTATCCAAAATTAAGTATATGAGATAGACTTGATATTTGAAACTTTGAAGGGTGGTTAAACAACTCCAATGTTCATACATTGATTATGTTATAAAGTTAGGATGATTTAACTTTACTGACAATGACAAAGACCATAGAAAACCTATGAAAAATTCACTGATGGCCTGATCATGATTGAAACCCAAGATTTGACTAATCATGGAGAAAATTATCTACACTAGTTTAACAAACCACTCATATTTCAGAGGGTAGATTAAATATTGTATAGAAGTCTCAGAATTTAGAACACTTTGGACAAATGTAAGTTGTAATTGTGGGGCTAATGATCTAAAGGTTTGAACAAGAGTATCTTCATTTAATTCTACAGTGCTTTCATTCATATGACTAGAAGATTATAACTCCAACATCTTGAGATCTGATTCTGTAGTTAAGTAAATGAGGATATTTGAAGTTTTATTTGTCACTATTGATATAACATAAGCATAATAATTCTTGGAGCACCATATGACCAACTCATGGAAATGAAAGACTTGAGGAACTATACACAATGATAGACATGACTCCCAAACATTATACCCCTTACTAATTTCATCATTCTGCTGAAAGAACATTTGAGGGATCTGATCTTGATTAGTACATGAAAAAATTGGGTCAAATACATCCTAGTCTTGGTCCACCAAATTATTATGGTCCTGGTCAGAGATTTTTTGGATGGAGACAATTTTATTAAAAGATTACATTCTTTTAACTACTAAAACACTGGGATGGAAGAAGAAACCAACCTTGAAAGTTGAATTCTTACTGACTTAGACATTTAAACAATATTCACTATCACCCGTAATAAAGCCCTTTTCAGCCATAAGTAGCCCTGGAACACTATATTTTTATCGGGCAAAAATAAATATTAATAAATAAAGTACTTGATAAAAAGTTAATAGATACCAAATTGTTGTATCCATTGATTCAATCTAATTACAGTATTAACAGTGGAAATTGAGTGCAGGGATGAGAAACGAATGATATTTACACCATAAAAGAATCATATGCTGAATTTGTTAAGAGACACATGTTGCTTCTTGGTGAGTGTGGGATTTGAATGGTGTTTTCTACTTCAAGCCAGTTTAAAATTTGCAACACATATTCATCATTTATCTCACACTTCCCATGATCTAGACCTTTGAACCGTGTAATAGAATATGTTACTTTGGCTTTTGGCACTTTGAACTATCCCACATGCAACAGAGTAAAATACATGTCATTATTTAAAATATCCCAGCTCATGGATGTTATCTTGACGCGTAGTGATATATGTATATGTATATGTTATATATATATGTAATATATATATGTATATATATAATATATATATATAATATATATAATATAATATATATATAGATATATATATATATATATATATATAGATATACACACTCCAATGTTGGGTTCCTTGTGTTGGTTGCTATTCACATCTAGCATGTGATGCTTGGTAGGTGTTGGAGTAAAATTATTCTAACTTGGAGATTGAGTCTAGGAAACCAATATATTTTATAAAAATAACTATAACCATGTATATGAACCCAATTTATAGCAATAACCTTAAAAAAATTTGACCACGACTAAATTTTTTTTGCAAAAATTTATAAAAACAATTAACAAAAAATTATAAAAATTTTAATAGGTGATAACCATTAGGGGAATTTTGAGGTCTAAAATGGGACTCCTAAGTAAAATGTAGAACCACAATAAAATTTATAATAACCATTAGGATTCAAGATGATGATGTCAACCATGGGGGATGATTCACCATTTTTGGAGTAAAAAAGTAAAAGGATTAAAAAATAATAAAATAATAAAACTATTTTTTAGTGGGAGTACGCATTGGATGAAAAATTTAATTCCTCATCCAAGTAGTACCCATGTTGCATACTTTCGATGGACCCTGCTACACAAAAAATGAGAAATACATGAAAAAACGTGATTGCAATCACGTTTTTCATGTATTTCTCATTTTTTGTGTAGTAGGGTCCATTTAAAGTATGAAACATGGCTATTCCTTGGATGAGGAATCAAATTTTACATCCAACAAGTGTTGCTGCTCAAAATTTGAGTAAACCCATAAGGAGATAAGTTCAAAATACAAGTTGAAAAAATACTTTTTTCTTTTTTCCTTCTAAAATTCAATGATGTAATCTAATCTTATTTTATTATTTCCACTATTATTTTATAATTTTATTAGGAGGCCCATTTTAGACCTCAAAATTCCCTTAATGATACCTTTAAACCCTTAAGCCCTAATCCATGAACGCTTAAGCCATAAACCCTTAATCCCTAACCCCTTAACACAAAAGCCTTAAATACCTTGCACCCTGTGGGCATTCCCTATAACTATTATCACTCCTAATTCCTAATCTTAAATCCATAACCATTATAATTACTAACCCCATGATGTCCAAGCCTTACCACCACTAAATTGTATAGCACATAACAACTATAATCGCAAGCCCCTATAACCATTAACAACTACTAATTTTGATCCCTAATGTCTATTATCTAATATAGCTTCTAACCATAACCACTATATCCCAAAAAGCATATCCCTATCAACCTTAACTCTTGAACTATAATCATTATCACTAATAAACTCTCAGCCATAACAACTATACTTGCCAACTAGTAACATATAGGATCCATAACCTAATCCCATATACAAACATATTCTCTAACTCCTATATGTCCTAGATGGGAATGATGAATGAGGATAATGAGACTGCATGATGAACATTGATGCAAACGTTGATAATTTCAATAATTATGTGGCGATGTCCGGAATTTTTGAGCCTTGAAACCTCTGCATACTATCAAGGCACGTGCCTAGTCTAAACATGTCAAAATTTTATGCATACAGGAATAGTTTGAAGTAATTTCAACATTGGCCCCATTCACTACTAACCATGTGGCGTTGGTGGATGACATTGGTAATGGGCATGTTGGAAGACATTCCATGACATTTCAAGTGAGTTTCAATAAAGATTCCATAGATGGGAATTAGGAATGATGTCCATGACACTGCATGATTAATGTTGATGCAAATGTGGATGATCTCAAAGATTATGTGAGGACGTCACACATCCTTGAGTCTTGAAACCCTCGACTACCTTCACGACATGTGTCTACTCTAACTATGTCAAATTTCGATGCATACAGGAACAATTTGAAGAAATTTCAACATTGGCCTGATTCACTCCTCATAATGCAGCGTCGATGGATGACATTGGTGATGGACATGTTGGAAGATGTTCCATGATATTTCAAGAGAGTTTTGACGAAGATTCCATAGATAAGAATGATGAATGATGACAATGATACTGCACGATGAACGTTGATGCAAACGTGGATGATATAAAAGTTTATGTGAGTACATCAAGCATCCTTGAGTCTAAAAACCCTCGCATATTTTCAAGGCATGTGTCTAGTCTAGCAATTACAAATTTTGACGCATACAAGAATAGTTTGAAGAAATTTCAATGTTGGCCCCATTCATTGCTCACCATGTGACAACGGTGGATGACATTGGTGATGGGCATGTTGGAAGATCCCTAAATACCCTAACCCCTAAGCCTGCATTGACCTTTAAATCATTAAGCCCTAATCCCTAAATTACCCTTAATCCCTCAACCCTAGTTAATCACTAATCCCTTAATACAAACGCCCTAAATCCCCTAACCCTTAAACCATAGACCCTTAAACACTTAAGAGCTCATCCCTAATCCCTTAATACATAAAACCATATTCCCTAAGAACTTAAAAAGTAATCCCTTAACCCATAATCCCTAAGACATTAACCATTAAGATACCTAAACCGTCAATGCCAAATCCCTTAGCTCTTGACCTTTAATCCCTTAAATCCTAACCCCTAATCCCTTAACCATTAATCCTTGTACCCCAAATCCCTGAATCCCATAATCCTCAAAGCCCCTATCCACTTAACCCATAACACCTCAATTAATTAAATATTTAGCACATTCAGTGCTAAATCTAACACTAAAAATGGAGCTAACCAAGGTGAAAATTTAGGCGTTAAAAAGGTAAATATGGCACAATTTCTAGCATAAATGTCTGGTGCAATTCTTGGTGTTATTTATGGAATAATTTATCACACAATTTATGTAAATATTAGTGCCTAATTTAGCACCTAAATGTTTTGTTCAGTGCAACCAACTCCATAAAATGGTGCCATCTCAATAAATAGCACTGGCTTCTCAAAAAATTAATAAAAATACACTAAAATAGTCCTTCGAAGCAAAAAAGGGAGAAAATAAGGGAGCTAATCATAGGGAATTTCTTGAAGTGATTCTAAAGAGTTGGTGACTCATTCATCCACAAGTGTTAAGCCCTTAGATCTGTAGTGGAACCCAAATATGCACCAAACTTAGCCCATGATGCCAAAGAGATTTTGACTCATCCATCCCATGAACCATACACCTGTGGTGCCCTTTTCTTTGTTATTTTCAAATGACCCATGGTAAAAAAACATGTACAGCTTAGATGTTCACTGGGCCCCACTCATATATGTGTGTGTGTGTGTGTGTGTGTGTGTGTGTGTGTGTTGTTACTGAGTTGGAGCTTAGATTCTTGGGCAATTAGGTCTCTTTTAATAACGCTCCTTAAAATCTTACTGGATTTCATGGTTCCGTCCTTGCCCACTTGTGTGCCCCACTGAAAATGGGTGCTCCTCTTCCTTTAATGTGTTAATATGGAGTTTTCAGGCGTGTCCCACATTCCACGTATTATCCTATGAATAACTTCACTTATCGGCCTCTGAAGATCTTCGCCTATCACCCCCACTGGAAATTACAGACACTTAATTACAATTGCTTCCAGGCTTTCACCCTTCCGTGAAATATATGTTACAGGTTTTTTCGATTGATGGCACATCAATTGTTTTTACCTCTAAGTTTGTCTTAACATGTTGTATTGTAATATGGGGTCATCCCACTCTAATAAGATCCAATAACATCACACCCGAACTAGCCCACTATCCACCTATTGGACTCTTATAATTAGCACCTATGCCAACTGGCCCCACTGGAAATGCCCTGCTCTCAACTACAATTTCTTCTAGGCTTTTGGGCTTCCTACGTTCTAGGCATTGTTCCCACTAGATGTCAACTGGCTTTCAGGCTTCTAGGCATTATTCTCACTAGACAAACATGAGACTGCCCCATATCACTTATAAATAGAGTTCTGGGCTTTCGGGCTTCCAAGATTACGACCCGGTGATTTGTTAGCAACTTTTCTAAGGAGATTCGCCCTAGTTGGTAGGATCGCCAAATTGACATGCCACTAAAGGGCGCTCTAGCTATTTTTAGCATGGGAACTTTGAGCTTGGATATCCCGAATTTGACTTTCAATAACTTTCTATTGAGATGGCCATTTATGGACTTCCTCATGTTGTTGGAAAGATTTTTTTGAGAAAAATCCAACTATTGCTATTTCCTAGAGCATTTGAGATAAACCATTAAGGAAAGAATTCCTTCAAATCCTAAGACGACCAACCTTCATAGTCATAGTATTATATCTTCTCCAATAAGCCTGCTACTATGATTATTCTCTATAAAATACTACCAAAACATAGGACTCCCCCTGAGCTTGACACGCCATGCAAATCAATGCCAACATTTGTTGCCACCAGCTTAATGCTAGTTTAGTTGACATCAATGCCAACACACTTTCCAACCCTCAGAAAATTCCAATTATCCAACACATCTTCCCCATGGCTACTGACATCAATGCCAGCACGCTTGTTTCCACTAGCCATCCAAGCAATGCCAAATTTTCAACAATCTCCCCTTTTGGCATTGACGGCAACACCTCATCACTTCTCCACATTGATGGCTAATATTCATGTTGCTTCCACACTTCTCCTAGCATAATCCAACAATGGATTTCTCTCCTCTGCATGGTCCATCACAACTTACTCCCCCCCTTTGACATTAATAGAAAAGGGCCACAAGTTGCTTCTTCTCCCTCTTACAATCAATGACTAAGGGTCAAGCTGCTAATGTGAATTTTTCTACTGCAGAATTCTCTTTAATAAATGATATATTCATGATGGGACACTTGAAGTATGTCATCAAACTCAGCTACAATCATAATGGGAAAATATACCTGCAAAAGAATATATTAGTAAAATATGTCCTTGTGTCTTCTTATAGCTACTAATGTTGCTTTAGGAATTGGACATATATGATATGCTCCCCCTGAACATATACTGCCTCCTTTGAATTTCTTTAGTTATGAATGCTTTAGGTTGTTGGATGAATACTCTCTATGCCAATGCATCTTTTGTGCCGATTAAAATAAATTGATACCAAATAAAGTTTCTCATGGTATTTTTGTTGCATGTAAATAATAGCCATTAGTGATGCATTTCAACTTTCTCTTCATTGCTGCTACTATTGTTGATATTTTGCTCACTTCACTTGAGCATCCTACAAATATGGATTGCTCCTCAAGTGACACCAGTTGCACCAAAAGGTTGATACAAATTGAATAGTTTATCAGTCCAACTCTAATGACTCTTTCTCAAAAATAAATGTCCATTCACACGAAAAGGTTACTCCTTAAGAACCCAAGACTACCAAGTGACATGAAAATATCAATTGAAAACTAAGGGACATGCAAATACTGTACCGATTATGTTTCATGAACACAATACTTCTAGGCATAATCAAACTCACAACTTAAATGAAATAATGGTATTTCACCCAAGATGCAAACCTTTCATTTACTTAGTAATCTTTCTTCTTGAGGCTGAAAATTGTTGCCTACTACTGCCTAGTAAAGTAGATCCCCCTGTAGAAAATATCTTTGATCTCATGCATCTACTTCGTTGTTTCTACATCGGGATTGATCTTGTGGACCTGAATTAATTGTGGGCCTCTTGTCATTCTACACTTCTGCTGCAATACCTCTTCTTCCACAACATAGATTATTGTTGTGTAATCCCCCTTTCATATTAACACATTTGAAATAAGAAAATTCATTATCATAATCAACATGGGGACTTGTTCATACCTCTAACCATTCAGATGAACCTCTCTGTCTATTAATTCTAGATGTTTGCATCTGACTTATTTGGCCTCACTTTTATGTCATTCTCTTCCTTTAATGAAGAGAAGTAGAGGATATTCTCCCCCTGAGTAGAATGTCCTCCTTTTTCTTCCATACCTTTATTCGTCGAGTCCTAATAGCTGAATTTCTTTCCAACCACTTATTTGCCCACATTTGGGCCTTTTTCTAGCTTTCCATGGCTATAGGGTACCTCTCTATCCTCACCCAAATCTTCTTGTTGAAATTTTGCGTTATGTAACCATATCACAAAAGAGAAGAAAATATAGATCAACGACTTGAAGATTGCCTCTTCGAGGGGGAAACCTCCTTTACATCACATAAATAATAAATTATTAGATGATACAAATGATAAGACCTCCTTAGTATATATAGGATTTTAAGGGGTCATAATATAATCAGAGCCTACATAAAAAGAATAACATAAGGGCAAAACAATAAAAATAATAGGCTTTTATGGGGTACAACAATAACAATAAGGGGGCTACACTAACAATAACAATGGGGGGATACACTAACAATAACAATAAGGGGGATACACTAGTATTATAGGGACCTAACATGCCCCTCTCCTTCAAAATAAGTGTTGTCCTCGATGCTTGAGTATTTTTGGATGCTTTTATATACAATTCTCATCCTCCCAAGTGGAATCTTCAGTGGGTAAGTTCTTCCACTTAATGAGATACTCTGAAATTGATTGATTTTGTAGCTGTCAGGTTCATTTTTCTGTGACTGCTTCAGGCTCCAATATGATTTTTCCTTCTTTTTCATGTTATGGAAATATTGTTTGAACTGGGATCTTGTCACCGATAACCTTCTTTAAGCATGAAACATGGAAAACTGGGTGTACTTGGGAAGATGCGAGCAGTTCCAATTTGTATGCCATAGTGCCAATATTTTCCAACACTTTGTAAGGACCATAGTATTTGGGTGATAATTTATTATCCTTCTTAGCTTGCTTGAGGGACATTTGTTTATATGGTTGTAGTCATAAAAACAGCTAGTTGACTATGTCAAAACTTCTTTCATTGAGATGTTGATCTTCCTGTTGTTTCATTCGATTCTGTGCCAAAGTGAGGTTATCCTTTAAGAGCTGGAGAACTTGTTTTTGTTACTTCATGTGATATTCCACTAATTGAACCTTAGAATTTTCTCTTAAAGATGATGTGAGGGATGGTGGATGATATCCATAAAGTTACATAAATGGGGTCTTTTTGATATATTATGGAAGGAAGTGTTATACCACCATTCAGATAGAGGTAACCACTTGACCCATTATGTTTTTTAATCAGATACAAAGCAATGAATATATCCTTCTAAACATGTGTTAACTATCTCAATTTTTCCGTTGGATTGAGGATGATAAGATGAGCTATGAGTTAATTTAGTACCAAGACAAGAAAATAATTTCGTCCAAAAATTTCCAACGAAAATTGGATCTTTGTCACTTACAATAATATTTTGGTTTCCATGTAGCTTTTGAATTGTTTCCATAAATGTAGTAGCAACTATATTGACTTTAAAAGGATGAGATAATTCAAAAAAGTGTGCATACTTGGTAAGTCTGTCAACTACCACCATGATGACACTCATTCCTTTAAAATTGGGTAAACCAGTGATAAAATACATTGACACCTCCCCCCAACACTAACTTGGAATGGCTAAAGGTTGTAATAGAATTGAGCACTTAATTGTCTCAAATTCATTTTGTTGGAAACCAAACGTTCTACCACAAACTTTTGAATATCAGATTTAAGGCCATCCCCCAAAAAAAAATTTCTTGACTCTGTGGTAAGTTTTTAAAAATCCTGAATTCCCTCCTAAGCGAGAGGTGTGAAATTCAAAACGAATCTTTTGTTTGAGTTGGGAATTCTTACATAGATATAAACAATCTGTGTACTATAATGAATCATTTTTCTAGATAAATGTATCAAATGTAATGGGATCTTGTTGCAAGTTTTGAATGAGTGTCCACACCTCTTCACCATTCTTCCATTCCTCCCTTTCTTTAGTTATCCAATTAAGTTGGATAATAGAAATGGCACAGAGAAATGCTTCCACATTATCATCCTTTCTTGAGAGTGCATCTGCAACAACATTTTGCTTTTTTTTTGTAGACGATTTCAAACTCATAACCCAACATATTTGTGAGCCATTTTTGTTTCTCTTCTAAATGTAATCTTTGTTCCAAAAATTATTTAAGACTATCATGATCTATTTGTACCTTGAAGTGTCTTCCAATTAGGTAAGGTTGCCATTACTTTAGTGCATGTATTATTGCCAATATTTCCTTCTTATAAATAGGTTTGTGTAAATACTTTCCCTTGATTGGAATAATTTCAAAAGAAATGGGTCTTCCTTCTTGAATTAAAAAAACACCAATTCCATTTCTTGAGGCATCGCAATCCACAATAAAGGTTTTTGTGAAGTTTAGTGTAGCTAAGACTAGTGCTTGGCACATTGCCCCTTTAAGATGTTCAAAGGCCTTAGTTTCTTCTAGAGTCCAAGAAAATGCATTTTTCTTCAATAATGTCAATAGAGGCACTTCTATTCTCCCATAATCCTTAACAAACTTGCGATAATACCTTATCAACCCGAGAAATCCTCGAAGATGATTTAGGGTTGTGGGGATTTTCCATTCCTTAATAACTTTAATTGTGTTAGGGTCTACCTTAACACCCTGATGAGATACATTATGACCCAAGTACTCCACCTCCTATACTCCAAAGAAACATTTGGAGGTTTTCTCATATAATTGTTACTCCTCCAATAGTTTGAGCACCTTGTCAACATGTTGAATATGATCCTTCGAAGACTTGTTATAGATTAGTATATTGTCAAAAAATACTAACAAAAATTTTCTAAGAGTTTGAAAACGGAATTCATCAAACCTTGAAATGTGGAAGGTGCATTAGTAAGGCTAAAAGGCATGACCAAAAATTCATAATTACCTTCATGAGTTCTAAATGTTGTTTTCGGAATGTCTTTAGCGTTCATTCTAATTTGATGATATCTAGAATGAAGATACAGCTAAGTAAATTTCTCCATGTAATTCATCCAATAATTCATCAATGACAGGAATGGGAAATTTATCTTTAATAGTGAGCTTTTTGAGCACTCTATAATTCAGACACATACGCAATGATCTATCCTTCTTGTGCACCAATACTACTAGAGTAGAAAAATAACTTTGCTTAGGTTGAATTATACAAGCCTCTACCATTTCTACAACCATACGTTCAATTTCACTCTTTTGGGCACAGGGATATCTATAAGCCCTGATGTTTGGAGGAACACTTCCTAGAATCAAGTGAATAGTATGATCATAATCACAAATAGATGGGAGGCCTTTGGGAGTCTCAAATAACTTGGAATGATTGTCCAATACTTTTTGGAGAAATGGATAAATGGATCATTAGGGGAATTTTGACATCTAAAATGGGCCTCCTAAGGAAATTATTAAATAATAGTGGAAATAATAAAATAATATTAGATTGCATCATCACATTTTAGAGTGAGAAAAGAAAAAAACTACCATTTAAACTTGTATTTTCAACTTATTTTCCTATAGGTTTACTTAAATTTTGAGTAGGAACACTCATTAGATGAAAAATTTGATTCCTCATCCAAGGAGTACCCATGTTGAATACTTTCGATGGACCTTGCTACATGAAAAATGAGAAAAACATGAAAAACATGATTGTAATCGTGTTTTTCATGTATTTCTCATTTTTAGATTGTAGGGTCCCTTAAAAGCATGCAACATGGGTACTCCTTGGACGAGGAATCAATTTTTTCATCCAATAGAGTGTTCCTGCTTGAAATTTGAGTAAAGCCTTAGGGTGATAAGTTGAAAATACAAGTTGAAAAAATAGTTTTATTATTTTATTATTTTTTAATCTTTTTACTTTTTTACCCAAAAATTGGTGAATCATCCCCCATGGTTGACATCATCTTGAATCCTATTGGTCCTTATAAATTTTATTTTGGTTGTACATTTTTATTAGGAGGCCCATTTTAGACCTCAAAAGTTCTCTAGTAGACTTCAATATTTGAACCTCCATTGAGCATAATTGTGAAATTACGCCCCATTGTTATTTCTTCAAAATATTTGGCATGCCATTAGAGTTGATAATATTCCCTGGTTTTCCTGCAATACCTCTTAATTAAATTTCAATCCCTTCCCCAAAAAAATCAAGAAAATTAAATTTCATTGTCCCCAAATATTGTAACCATTGTACTCCTAGTACAACATCAACACCACCCATTGGAATGGAAAATTGGACTATTCAATACATATTCCCCCATGGTTAGCTTGATATTATGGTACTTTCCATAGAAATTTATAGTTCCTCCATTTGAAACCATCACTTGTCACTCTGGTGCTAGATATAGAAAGCAATTCAATTCATTGGCGATATTACAATGAATAAAATTATGGGTACCACCTCAATTAATCAACACTATTACCTTTTTCTTCTTGATATATCCTTCTATCTTGAGAGTTTGAGGAGTAGTAATTCTTTTCAATGCATTACAAGATATGGTTAGATTCATTTCTTCTTTATCTAGGGTTGGTTCCTGGTGTATATCCTCATATTTTAATGTTTCCTGTTCCTTTTCTTCCTCCTCTTCACAATCTATGTAAATTAATTTCTTCTCAGTACACTTATGACTTTTAGTCGATTTTCTATCACAACTGTAACAAATCCCTTTGGCTATTTTTTCCTCTAATTTTTGTGGTGTCAACCTTGTAGATTTTGGAAGGCTAGGAGCAACAACACTTCCATATTTATACTCATGAGTGGTAGAATTCCTTGTTGCCATAATTTTGATTTCAACTTTTCTTGCCACCCTGAATGCCTTCTCCAATGAATCAGGTTCCCAAAGGTGAACCTCATGTTGGATATTATCTTTTAAATTCCCTATGAAGACATCAATCCTATGCTCCCATGTAATATCAATTACCCTAATATTCAATTTTTGGAAGTCTTCAATGTGCTTTGCCATTGAACCCTTTTGTTTAAGATTTATCAATTGGCTAAAGAAGGTATTTCTTTTTATATCCTCATAATGTGCTATCATTTCCTTTGTAAAAATTGACCAAGTGACAAGTGGTTTACTAGAACAAATCCATATATACCATACAAACTTATTGGGTTCTAAATATAAAGAGGCAATGTGTCCCTTTTGTGTGTGTTTCACATCATGTAGATCAAAATATTGGTCCATCTATAGTATCCATGTTACATGATCCTTGCCATCAAACTTCCTCATATCGATCTTTGTAATGTGGTTGGTATTAAACCAAAAATTTGAGTCTCTAAAATCATAATTCATATTCTTTTTTTCCTCATATGATTACCATGGATTACCTTGACACCACTGGGAAACCTTTCTTCTTAGGAAGCTTTGCCAAACCTTCCTTCAACCCTTCTATCTTGACATTCATCATTGCTTCCATGTCTGATTTTAAAGCATCATTCAAAAGTACCATGTCCCTTTTTATACCATGTATCTTAACATTCATCATGGCTTCCAATTATTTTTTGTTACTTTTTGCGAGAGTGAAATTTGTTGCACTTGGTCTCGTAATTTTGATATATAATGTCGCATTTCTTCCTCTTCTTCATGTGTCATAGTAGAGCTTTTTGGTTGCTTACTATGAGTATCCATTTTTTTCAATACATTATGGAATCAAAAAATGATATATATGCTTCACTATGACCTTTGAATCAATTTAAACTAATTTCTCAATCAAAAAGTTATGTAATTAAAAAAAAAAAATACACACATTTTTCTTTCTTTTAGGAGCTCAATCTTGAAACTATTGTATCTCTGTAATTTCAGCTCTCCAAGGTCTGAAATTTCATCCTATGATAGCCCTTTGAATCTTCTATCCAAAGTCAAACCAATATTGGATTATTTAAGATAAAGTTATGCCCAATCTCCCACAATAACCAGATTATGGACTAGCTCAGTAGAGAAAACTTGTACAGAGTGCCATGTGTCATTGTTTCAACCTTCGACTCTGAAAAAGATACACGATAAACTAAATTCCATTCAATTTCAATCACTTTTTATGAAATTAAAATCATATGGTTTTATAGAAATATATGATTATTGTCCCTAGGTCACTTGTTTGAGACTAAATTATGAAGCATGCAGAAACCATAACTGCTTCGGACCATATTTAAAAAATTATAGTGAATTACTATCTAAAGTCTTTACATGAAGTTAACCAATATTTCAGATATATTTGGTTGAAATTTAAGCTTCCTGATATTTGTAGAAAAAAAATTAGCGAAAATTCCAATATGACATGTTTGAAGCAATGAAACCATATAATCCAAAGCTCTAATACCAAATGTTATGCTACTAGATCTCAAAAGTGAAGAAAATATAGATCAATGACTTGAAAATTAGCTTCTTTGAGGGGAAAACCTACTTTACATCACATAAATGAACAATTATTAGATGATACAAATGCAAGACCTCCTTGCTATATATAGGAGTCTAAGGGGCCACAATATAATCAGAACCTATAATAATAATAGTAATGTAAGGCATAAAAATAATAATAAGGGGCTTCTATGGGGCACAAAAGTAACAATAGTGGGCTTCTATGGGGCACAACAATAAAAATAAGGGGGGCTACACTAGTATTATAGGGACCTCAAATTTTTCTTCCTTTGTAACAAAGGACTGATCAAGTGATTGCTCCCATTCTCACTTAAGATTTTTTCTCATTGCAGTTGGTACGCACAAAGGATTTTACCACTAGAATATGAGGATCATCCCTTTTTGTCTTAATTTTTCTATGGTTCTTCTTCAAAGAAAAAATAGCTCGTTGATGATTTCTTCCTCCATTTTCTAGCATGCCCCCTTTGTACAAATCAATTAAGACATACTCGTAACCCTTTTCTCTTCTATTTATTTTTTATCCTCAAACATCGAGCTACTACATTTGCATGCATCTTCTAAGAAGAGGTCTCTATTCTATTGTTGAGGGAATGTTCCCCTAGGGCTTTTGGGTTGAAACCCTAGCAGACTGAAAGTTTTCTATAAAGAGAAACACACATTCACACAACAATTATGCTATTATAAGAAAATTCTATAGTAAGAGGGCCGTACCTTAGGTCCTACATTTGAGAAGGTCCTTTAGGGTCCAAACCCTTCTTCAAGTCCCTTTCGCTCCTTTGTCCTGCAAAACAACCAATTCCAAAGAACACAACAGTATATGGACAAAGACTTATAAATAAATCATATTCATGTTATAAAGGAAGGTAGTTAGTTATGAACTTTAAACAACCATTCACATATGAATTCCAACACGAATATCATAAACATAAAGAGGATTTATATCAGGAACCAAGACGTGTTTCTTTATTATAGACAAATAAAATGCATAAAAGGAATAATTTCACCTGAGTAACCTTTTGCAGGCTCCAAGCAAAGCTTCCTTCTTGATCTGTCCAGCCTCAAGCATTTAGCGAACTCCTTCGATGACTCACTCCATGATGTCATAAGTAGTGGATGAACATCAACACACAAGGAAACAAGGGTTTCCTGTACAAATGGGGGAAGTGCAAAAGGCACAAGGGTCTTCAGACCTGGTCAGGGGAAAAATCTCAGTATAATAACCTTTCTCTCTCTTCTGTCCTCCTTTAGGCCTTCCCTTTGAGGTCTTTTTATACCTCTCCCAAAGTAGTTTTTTAGTTGGGAGTTGGTTGGGAACAGTTGGGCCACAGGCACTAACAGGTGATCAGCAGGTAAAACCCGTGATCTCCGCCCGAAATTAAAGAGCTTTATATTTTTTAAGTGTTTTAATACATATATGCGGGTTGGGTATATGCCTACATGCGTATACACGTGTTTAACTCATGGCAATGTCGTGTATAAGGGATAAAACACTGTTTTTTAAATTTTAGACCAGGTCTGGAAGGAGGGGTTGCCCTAGGCCATGAGTGTAGCATCATAAACCATAATAGTGAGATTTGGAGTTATAAGAGATGCCCCTTAATACATGAGGTTAGAAGGGGTACATGATGGCCGAAATGTATTAAGCAAGTACATGGAAAGGAAATCTGTCAAAAACCAAGGAGGACTTCACCAGAATTCAGCCTGCCAAGCCACAAAAGGAGATCAGAAAGAAACACTATCTGAGGCGGGTATACCCATGCTCAGAGAAAGAAAAGCATGTCCGCATATCAAGTACAAGTGGATCCACTAAGTATACAAGTATAAATGACTAGAAAATACATAATGGATCATCTGATCATGATCAAACAAGTACACGTTTGAATATCACATATAAGACTGTCAATGATGCTGAAAAATACAACGGATCGCTGATATCAAAGAGTGATCCCAAAAGGTACCAACTGAACATGATGGAAAAGGATGGTACTACACTACAAACTCAGGTGCTAGCATATAGAATGTCGCCATGACTGACTGCAACATATAAGGTGAAGTGGTATCAACTAGCAGCAACAGGAGCAACTGTCAAGTGAACCAATGAATGCTGATACAACCTGAGATCTTCACCGACCGCCGTGGTACATTTCTACACCATGGGAATAAATGATTTGAATTCGACCATGTGAGAAATCGTTTGATTACCGGTCATTGATGTATACCGTTAACAAATGCGAGACTACTCACCGATAATGATAATGAGCATCAAGGTACCTAGTACAAACCAACAAGTGCGAATAGATGAACTGAAGTCGAACACCTATAAGAATCTATCGATCAGGAGACAATGATGGTTTCCCACTGTCGATAGCGAAGGATCTGCCACTAATGACTG
>APFE031484796.1:0-13415 GCA_000404065.3 Pinus taeda | reverse complement strand
AGGCTAAACAAGCCTTTGAAGAAATCAAGATAGCCTTGACAAAAACACCTGTGCTTACAAGCCCTAGTTTTGATAGAGTCTTTATAATCTTCTCCTTTGCCTCTGAAAACACAATTGCTGCTGTCCTACTGCAAAAGGATGACTTGGGATGTGAAAAACCTATTGCCTTTTTCAGTAGAGCTCTTAGGGATGTCCCACTCAAGTACAAAATCATGGAAAAGCAAGCATATGCCCTGGTAAAAGCCATAAAGGGTTTCAGAGTTTACATCCTATACTCTCATATAATTGCATATGTGCCCAATGTTGTAGTCAAAGATATCTTAACCCAAGAGGGAATGGAATGCAAGAGGGGCAAATGGATTGCCAATATTCTGGAATATGATATAGAAATCAAACCAACAAAACTTATAAAAGGACAAGGGCTAGCCAAAGTAATGACTGAGACTAACTTTGAAGCCCTGGACATAAATTAACTGGATAACGAACAAGAGATGGCGACTCCACAGATCAATCAAGCCTTTCTAGAATCACCTTGGTATGCTGACATATGTTTTGTATTGTTAAACCTGCAAGCTCCTCCAGGGTTATCCAGAGCCAAGAACATATTTCTAAAGCTTAAGGCTGCAAAGTTTTTCATCATAGACAATGTTTTATTTTGGAAAAATCATGAAGGTGTCCTGCTCAACTGCCTGACTTCAGATGAAGCTGATAAGGTCCTTAGAGAATTTCATGCAGGAGATTATGGAAGGCACCTCTATTGGAAATCCACAGCTGATAAAATCCTAAGGGTTGGATTTTATTGGCCCTCCCTGTTTACTGATTCAAAAAAGTTTGTAATGTCATGTCACAAATGTCAGATCTTTGAAGGGAAGAAGAAGTTACTTCCCTTGCCCCTCAGGCCCATTTCAACTGAAAAACAATTTCAACAATGGGGCTTAGATTTCATTGGAGAAATTCACCCTTCATCCTCAGGCCAGCATAGATGGATCTTGACAGCTACTGATTACTTCAGCAAGTGGATAGAGGCGATACCTTGTAGACAAGCAAATGATTCAGTTATCATATAATTCTTAGAAACCAATATCTTGTCTAGATTTGGCTGCCCAGAAAAAATCATTACAGATAATGCAGCTGCCTTTAAATCCAAGAAAATGATCGGCTTCTGTCAAAAATATCATATCCCACTAGGTCACTCAACAGCCTACTACGCTCAAGGCAATGGCCTAGCTGAGTCCTCCAATAAAAGCTTAATCAACATCATTAAAAAGGTCTTGGAAGAGAACAAAAAGAGTTGGCATAAAAAGTTGGTAAATGCACTATGGGCAGATAGATTGACCACAAAAAGATCTATTGGTACTAGCCCATATGAGTTGGTATATGGCCTGGAAGCTATGTTCCCATCCTCCCTTGGGGTCCCTGTGATCAAATTGCTGCAAGAAATACAGGCTGAACCCAATCATGTCCAGAGAAGGATCAATTAGACAATCCACTTACAACAAACAAGGGAAGAAGTGTATCATAGAACCAAGTTCTACAGGAAAAGCTTAAAAAAGTGTTTGACAAAAGAACAAAGGTTGAGGACTTTTTCATAGGTAACAAAGTATTGAAATAGGATTCTAGGAGGGAAGACAAAGGAAAGCATGACAAGTTTGACTTTCTGTGGAAATGGCCATTTGTAATCCAAGTTGTGCAAGGTAACAATACCTTCTTTCTCAAGAGTCTAGATGAGTCAAACAATGATGAAGGCCCAGTAAATGGGAGAATGCTCAAGAACTACCATGATACATAAGCATAGGATGGCCCCATATTGTACATAAATGTCTATATTTTCAAGCACTTTTTTCTTTTTTGTTTTCACAATAGATATATAGAAGAGCAACTACAATAGATTTTGAAGAATGATCAGCAAAACCACATCAAGATGACATAGATACTGGGGAAAGCTTAGAAGAACAGGAATGAGCAAGGTCCTCAAAACAGAAAACCAATGATAGGCAGTGATATAGGCTGGCAAGTCATGAAATATTTATTGCTGTTCTAAAGAGGTCATGAAACACTACATACCATCTCACTAATTACAGATCAGAGGTGGCAATACTAGAGCAAATTCACTACAGTAAGAGGAAGAAAAATAAGGCCATCTGACCTGCTGTTCTTGGCTTTCCACCAGGAAAAGCCATCCCCAAGTGGAGCCACTGTTAGGTTCCTATACCAATAGGTTTCATCTTTCATGATTGACAGTGGAAGGACCAAATATGTTCATCATTTGCCAGGCTTGCAAAGGTTTCCATATTTTGTGGTACATTGCTAACAAAGAAAAAATTAAAAAATGAAAGAGGGTATGCCTTAAAAGAATAATCAAAAGGAAAGAAAATCAAGTGGTCAAGAGAAAAGTGAAAATGAACCCCAAACTAAAGACCAACAAAGTGGCCAGTCAAAATGCCACTGCTAGCTTATTTGGCAGTGTCATGTTATGCAAATACTGCTGCTAATCACACTTGATGGATGGCCCAACAATCTAAACTGGACCATACCATGGTTAAATTTCTTGCTGCAGAATAGAGAATGTTCCCTGACAAAACAGCTCAAGCTTGGCAGATGGCTAGCTAGGTAGAGAAACAAAGGTGCCCAACTTCTTAATCTGGGGACTTGGAAGAAATAAGGGTAGGTTTTAGATAGGAGGGCAGTCAAAAGAAAAAGAGGAAAATCAGGGTCTGCCAATTCTAGTGCACCCACTTTAATGAACAAAAAATGTTAGGATCACTAGGATGGGTAAGTAGTGCAAGGTTACAGAAATGGAGAGCCATCACCAATTGGCCTATTAAGTGCAAAAACTTATGCCACTCAGGGTATTGACCTCAAAGGCAAAGAGTGGAGGACGAGCATTGGAAGCATGTCTAACTTCCCCAGTTTCCCCCAAACTTCATTTTACTAACACTCCCAAGGGCCTTGAGATCTGCTCAAGTGTACAGTTCCACCTCATTGCATCACAAACTACTTGGTCAAACCATGCAGTTCAAACATGAAAAGAAGCCACATTTTTTGTGTAAAACATCCTTTTTTCATCATTTTCATTTATCCTCAAAATCCTAAGTTAAGTTTCACTTATTAAAACTTAGCTTTACCCCTTCATTCACCTCACAAACCATATTAATCACTAACATATTATCTAGCTCCCTAACTCCCCCCTTCCCCTAATTCTATTACAATCTATTGAAAATCTCCCAAAAATATCTATAAAAACCCTCCCCTAGCACTATAGCTATATACCTTCCTTGGGAAATATTAACCCCTCAAGGGTTAGTATTAACCGTCAATCATCCTAAAAACTATGGGTTTTGGCAAAAAAAAAAAAACCATGGTTAAAGGTCAAAAAATCAATTTCCCCACCCTCATTTACCCTTCTTCCCCTCTCCTCTGCCCTAAACCCGTTTTATTATAAAGTTTTAAATAAGAAACATGTAATGAAATGTGTGTTTTAACCTGAAAAACTCATAAACTAATGTTCTAAACCCACCCCACGCCCGATTTATTAAAGTCTAATTAATTATTTGGGCGGGCCCCCGGTGTATTAATGCGCCGTCACTTCGCAATTCCCGCCCGCCGTTCGATCTTCCGCCCCGCCCAACCAACGGTGGGCGGTCGATCTTCCAGCGGACTTGACCGACCTTTTGCGTCCGGGGGATGTGCGGTATTGCTGCCGTACCCCCGCCACCCGTCAGGCGCCCACACTATTCGTTGCCCCCCCCTTCCAAACCACTTACTGCCTTAGACCCTGCCGGGGAGACCGCTTACCGCCCTCCCCCCCTGCGCTGACGTCACGCCCCCGTCAACGTGACGTCACCCTAATTTGTCGCCACCAGGCCTCCACGTCACCCCCGGCCGCCATGTCACCCTGTCCACCCGGCGACCATGTCGTTGCCACCTAGGCACCCACGTCAGCTACCACGTCACCCATCCGTACCTGGGCCCATGATGACGTCAGCATGATGTCATCACAAAAAGGCACCAATATGCCAAAAATGCATAAAACGGCGTCAAATAACCGTTATTTTGCAATGTTTTCTACGATGGTCAGAGCTCCTCTGAAAGCGAAATTCAACCTACAATGGTGAAAAAGAAAAAGCTATCCGCCAAAGTTGTTGTTGCCTCCATTATCAACCCAACTACCTGCAATTCAGCCAATTCGACTGGTGCAAACGCCTCATACGCCATTAAAACCAGTTATTTTCCATAGGCATCCTATCTTGTCCACTGTTCTCCTTGCAATCCTATTTTCCTGCTTAAAGAACTTAGCTAAAGGACCCACATTGTCAAATTCACCACTGTAATCTACTTAAAAACCCACTGAAACCTCTGCGCGACAAAAATCTTGAAGAAACCCGCGACCCTCTGTGAAATTCACCATTTTTCCACAAAGAAAAACTAAAGAAGCCGAGCTACCGGCTAGAAGACTGACTTGACAAGTTCCCTCACCCCTGCTAAAGGAATTCTCTGCAAATAACCAGCTAACTAGCTCAAACACACTCTGGTTCTTCAAAACAGAGTGCCCAACAGATTCATTAAGCCTGTGACAGCCTCCTTGCACTGCCAAACTGCTCACTGCAAACAGAGGTCAGTAAGCCATATCCTCAGCATTCACATCAAGTTTGAAATACAGTAAGCCACCAGCTGAAACAAGACAATGGCCACTCCAGCTGCTCTGGATGTGGTGCCCGTAAATCCACCTAACAGAGAACTAGAAGCTATGCCACTGGTGGACAGTGATGCCCTCATCACAGACTTTGTGGCAGAGAGAAGCCACTTGCAAACATACTGCAAACTAAGAAATAGTCATTTGGACAACAGTGACCTGTATAGCATCTGGGAATTCAATCTGCCCACCTACTTCCTGCCTTCTGTCAACATTTTTCTAGAAGTCATTCACCTATGTGGAGAGAACTATGACCAGAAACTCAGGGCTATAAAGTCTCCATCTGGGAGCATCCTCTTTTATATAACTCCATATTCCATCAACCAGATGCTCAACTACAAGGAGACCCAGCTCCTATACCCCTTCTCCATGAACTATTTGCTAGATGAGGGCTCCAAACTCTTTAGCACAGACATTGCTGCCATAGCCAGGAAATTCATGAAGGCAGACTGCCAACCTTCTGGGCCACCTCCTTTTTCCTATGAAGATTTCAATGAGGTTGGCAAGCTACTGGTAGATATGCTGACCTCTGTGCTGGGGTTCACTACAAACAAGCATGTTGATCTAACTGTGCTCGTCATGCTCTCTGCATACAGCCTTGTGAAGCCCCCTGCTATGAAATACAATTATGCGAAGTACATTGCCAATAAGATACATGATCAATTGACAAGGCTGTAGAGGGAGGCAATATTCAAATATTCCTCATACATCTATCATTTATTCTTATACTACCAAACAGTTTGCTTCCAGTGCTCAATCAGGAAGCTAGACTCACAAGGTGAGAGGAGGTCTGTGATCTTCTAGTCTCCAGTCTTCCACCAAGTCCACAATTCGCCTACTCATACTGTGATTTCATTGATCAGTTTGTGTATCCAGTCACATGCCTCTTAAAGAGGACCCCTCCAATCAGATTGTCCAAGGATATGCAGAAAATCTTGCAGCTATCCAGAAGCTACAAAATTGGTGATTGGTACTTGTACCAAAACCACACTGTCATCAGAATTTATGGCTGTGAGCTCTGTCCCTACAGGCTCCCAAAATATGTCCCTATGAGGCTATTTGCCCTGGAGTACTACAGACAGCTCATAAACTCTGATCTAACACACTTTCACAGTGCAAAGAAGAAAGCTAACCTAAAATTCAGGGACCACCTAGGCCCATTTGTCATGAACAAAAAAGATGGTTGGCAAGAAGGTGACCAAATACTAGGACAACAACTCAAACTCAAGAGAAGCTTCTGGTGGGTCCATTATGACCCTAAAGGCTTCATCAGTGCAAGGAGGGTGAAATATAGGCTGCTAGCCTATAAGCATTTCCCAATCCCTCAAGTACAACACTTTGCTAATCAAGATGAATGGGTGCCTGAGTCAATAGTAGAGGAATTGACTCAGGAAGAAATAATGGAGCAGACTGTAAAGGACTTGGAAAAAACTCTTGACTTAAACTCTTGTCAACAGGTCTTGTTCAAGCAACCAGTCCAAGTAGGAGAAGGCACCTCTACTGCTCCAGCTGCACAGGGAATCCAGCAGGCTCCAACAACAGCAACTACAACAAAGGGAAAGGAGAAAATGGATGAACAACAAAAGGTAGAGACAGGGCAGCCTAGTACTTCAAAGGACCAACAATTAGAACAGGCCCCTCCTCAGCAAACTGAACAAACTCAAAATCCAGTTTTGCAGACTCCTCTCAATGATTAGAGAGGGAAAAAGAGATACAGGGATGAGGTCACACCTCCAACAGGGTCATCACCGCAACATGAGGCCAAGAGGCCGAGGACAGACCCTGAGACAGAAGAAGGAGATATAATTGAAGAGTTGGCAGAAAGCCACAGCAAAGAAAGGCAAACAAGCCAACAGACTACCACTAGCTCATTTCAGCTAGAACAGGCCCAACAGCAGACCATAGAGGTGTCCTCCTCCAGACAACAGGGAAAAAACCCAGCTACAGTTAAAGAAGGCTTCAAAGAGATCAAGGCACAAAATGAGTTGCTAAGGGTGCAGCTCTATGAGCAATTCCTGAGTACAACCCCAACCAAAAAGCAAAGATTAATGGCTGCCTATGATCTAAAGGAAGAAAAGATGATCTTCAGTCATCTGAAGCCCAAAGTTCCACACCCAAAGACCACAACAGATTACTACAAGACAAACCTAGAGGTCTTTGCTAAATACATACACCCCATCGATCAGATTGAGCTGCACAAACAGACTAGGGAGATGGTGTATGCAACACTTGCTGATAGGGCAATGCTGGCCCATCAGCTAAAAGAAGCATTGAAGAACACCAACAGGCAACTTGATTATGAAAAGTTGTCCTCCTCTGCAAAGGATAACAGAATAAAGACTCTGGAGGACATAATTTTAGATTTGGGACATGACCCAAAGGACCCAAAGGGTGTTAGAGCCCTTATAAAGAAGAAAGAGGATGATATTGCTGCATTGAGAAGACAGGAAAAATTGCCTCCTACCAACCATCATGAAACATCAGAGCTAGCACAAGAGAAGTAGCTGGATAATGCCATGGAGCTGCTGTTGGTCATGAACCAAAGGATACTACAAATGGAGGCAGAGTTAGAGAAAGCTCTGCAGGACAAGCAAGGGGAATCAGCCTCCCATCCCCCTCAAACTTCAACAAATCTTGAACCTGCCCCTCCAACACAAGCAGCAGCAGCCCCTCCTACTGTTCCGGCACCTACTACAGCTACATCAGCAACAGGAGCAATAGTAGAAGCAACAGCAACAGCAAAATCCAGCATGGGCATGGAGGAGTTGATGAAGGTTGTTAAAGAGATGGAAACTCAAGTCACTAAAATAAATACTGCCAAGGAAAAACTGGCCAAGCTGGAGGCTAGTTATGACAAATCAAAGATGACAGTGGTAGAAAAGCAAAGAGAAATAAAGGCCTTAGAGGCCAAAGTGAAAACTCTAGAAAAAGAGTTGATGCTAGGTAAAACCCTAGCAGAAATTAAAAATATTATTTGGGCCAAAATCAGCCAATCTATACAGGACCAATGGAGGTCCATTCAAGCAATTTTTGAACAAGTGGAGCTAATAGAAATAGCTCATGTGGAGATTCAGAGAGCCAGGACAGCCCTGGGAATCATGCCCGAGCAGGCCACTAAAATGATTCACTTCCTAAATAACCACACTAGAGAGGAACTGACTACTCTACAAATAAGCAGCAGAACAGATACAATCCTCACAGCCAAAAAGGTATTGACCTTAAGGAATTTCGCTCAGACATTGGAGAGGAAGTGTCAGGAGATGAAGGCAAAGATAGATGAATTTAGAGCTAAAATGGCTATTCTACAGGACAAAGGACTGCCAAGCCTAGTGACTGGCACAGGTCAGCTACTGTCATATAATCAGTATATGACAAGGATCAACAATTATGTTGAAAACCAGATCATTGCATCCAACAGCTCCACAGAGGAAGCAGGGCCTCCCTCTGGACAATCCCTCTATGACAAGCTGGAAAATCTGTTCTTCATTGAACATGAAATAAATCATCTCTTTGAGGTGCCTCCCAATTTCTACAGACATATAGAGGCAGATGAAATAGTGGTAAAAATGAGGAGGCATCAGCTACCCCCAGCTGATTGGTGGCAAGCAATGCTGGAGATTTTGCCCAGATAATGCCACTTTACTTTTTGCCTTTTTTGAGGAAAATCAGAGTTTACAGGTCAGCAGGCAGATCAGCATACAGGTACAACAAGTGGCCGTACAGGTGACTTAGCAATGCACCCAGACAACAAGCTAAATCAACGCAGAGTTAAAGGCACAGCTACAACCTACTTTCCAGAGCCATAAAGTCAAATCTTCCTGATAGAAAAATATCGGCTATCTCAACATTAAAAGCTACATTTATGTTGTCATTTACTTTTTGTAAGAGAGTTGGCGGTGCAATTTATTGCACCATAACTCTCTACTAAGATATTTTATACCCTATTTTTGTATATATATATCCCCTCAGATAACGCATTGAGGGTCGGTTGTAGTGTAAATCTTTCTGAAGAGCTCTGTTGTATTCTGAAGACTTTTTGATAATAAAATTTGTTGATGGAGATTTCTGGTTCCAACGCTGTCTGAAGATGGATATGTAAAGCTCTGTTTTGTTGCAGAATTCCTGTGTCATTTGCTGAATCAATAATTTTCTCTTAACTATGTATGTGTTTCCTGTGTATTTCATAACTCTTATGTGTTCATAATCTTAGCAAGTAGAGAAAAAGAATAGCCCAGGATTTGTTTCAAGAACCCTATGTTCAATCTCTATTTCTAAATATGTTTTCTTCTGGATTAGCCATAGATATGAATTCTTAATTGCTCATGTCTGAACTTATCCTTTCATGGTGAATACTGTTTAAGAATTCTTAACTGCTCTTAAGCAATACCTTCATGTTTGTTCATTTAGCATAGTGAAAGATTCTTAACTGCATTTCACTCACTAATTCCAAATTTCATTAACAAATTTGATAAATTGTTTCACATATGCCTAACTCGCTCTGCAGCAACACTCTGTTTTCATAAATCCACTTTCACAAGCACAAATACCTCAACTCCATTGCCCAATGGAACAAATTGTCCTGTAATCTGTATCTCAGCTCTATATGAATTCACCAACCCACCAAATCCAAAACAAACAGTGCATCATAACTAGCCTAAAATATTCATCAAACAAAGCTAAACTACAAAGAGAGAGCCCTCTCTGGTTGCAGGTAGGCTAGGACCTGTAACTAAAAGATTGGTCAGTCGTTACCTCGGTTGTATTCCCTTTAGGAAGCAGGGAACAACTTGAGTGATAACAGTATCCATTTTTGTATTTTTATATAAGGGATGAGATGAAGCCGAAGACCTCAAGTCTAGATATGGATTGGAATATTTGCCTTTAGAAATGTGTCTGTGTTGACCTGCCATATGAATGATAATATAATCTACATTATTCTCCATTATGCTATGTCTACGTGGCACCGATTGGGAGTCCATTCCAAGGATTATCTTTCCAAGAGCCATTTGACTAGTGTCCTTTATTATGCAATTATGGATGGGAGCCTCCTTAAGCACAAACATATGAAGTTCATTTGAGGGCTCCCGAGGGGTGTGTTCCATATTATATAAAGTAGGAACCTGATTGAAACCAGGAGCCATTCCATTCCTTTTGATATGATCCCCACAAAATCTGAGTGAACGTTCCGGTATTAGATGTCTGGTATTATGGCACCCCAAACATCTAATTGGGATTACCTAGTAATCCACTTGTTGTGTGGTTGAGTGAGGACCGTAGAAGATGTCAAGAGTTTCTAGCATACCTCCTTTGTAATCGAATTCAATAAAAAACTAGGCAACCCATTTGTCCAGTGCTTAAGATACTGGCCCATTGTAGCATATACCTCAACGAGTTAAAACTCAATCCATGGACCATTGAAGACTTAGATCCAACATTCAGTATTGTAATGAGAATATATGAAAGACACCAATCTTATCTTTGCATTCATAAGAAACATGTGATAAACACCTTTCGCAACGAGCCTTTAGTTTTTACTAGAGATGCATGAGAATATATGAAATACACCAACCTTATCTTATGCATTCATAAGAAACATTTGACAAACACATTTGGCATCTAGTCTTTAGTTTTTACCAAAGATGCAGGAAGCATTATATAAACACAATGCAATCTTTTGGGAAGTCCATTCAAATGTGGAACATTACTATGGAAGCCAAGTCAAGCATTGATTTTATACCTTGCATGCACATTTCATGGATTGTTGTAGTAGTGATATAAAAATGGACTAGGTCAGTTATATTATATATGTCAAAGATAGTTTAACTCGAAGTATGAAACTACCATTTAAGCTATATACCTAACTAAATGGTCCAAACTTGAAACTGTGACCCTTCCTTGCAAATTGCATGTGCTACCAATTAATCATTGTTAAATGGTTTTAGATTCAATACGAGAGTAATCTTATGGAGGAGCTATTGGGTTTGGAAAGTGACCATAGAACAAAGGCTAGTGGGTTAATCTCCTAAAACAAGGTGTTAACATAGTCTGCCGAGAGGTACATTTTGCATCAGGATAACCCCTAGACTGCTATCTTTCTATGAGGAAGAAAAAACATGGAAAATGTTTGGTTAGGTAGGAATACAACTTGTCAATTTGGTCTAGCTTGAGTGATTAAAAGAGAAGGTTGTTAGGCTCTCCACCATTTCATGGATTGATATAGTGATGAGACAAAAGGGGCTCTCTCTTGAGACTTGACTAGGTGATTCATAACAGTTGTGGTGTTGTTGCCTTAACTTAGCCAGAAAATGCCAAAACTCTTTTGATGCACAAAATTTATTACTGAATCTACCTCAAAGTATGCCATAGTCACTAAATATGACATGCATGGTTTTACCAAGGAGGCCCTAAACTTTTGAACAATGAAACTTTACATTGGTATCCTGGCAGTAGCTGCACTGGTCTTATTAGCATTACACCACTTTTAATATGGGCCTTCACAATAGAGAATCACCATTACACTTTCTTGATTTGTGTTAAAAAGAAACATAACACGCAACAGATTTCTTTTGGCATGCAATGTTGTTGTTGGTAGTTTTCTTGTATTTGTTCCACATGTAAAGCTAACATGCATTAAATTTCGTTCACCTTGCAATATTTTTATTGGAAACGTGCTTATGTTTGGGCTAGAAACTATGCTAGATTTCTTTTTCTTTGCAATATTGTTGTCGTCAATTTGGTTGTTTATGATAAAAGGAAATCTAGCAAGTGTTAGATTTCCTTCACCTTGGCAATGTTATTGGAAATGTTGTGCTTGTGTTTGGGCTAGAAGTTGTGATAGATTTCTTTTTCTATGCAATATTGTTGTTTTCAATTTGGTTGTTTATTATAGAAGGAAATCTAACACGTGTTAGATTTCCTTCACCTTGGTAATGTGCTTTTGTTTTTGTTAGAAGGAAATATAGCATGCACTAGATTTCTTCTGGCATGAAATGTTGTTTTTGGTAGTATGCTTGTATTTATGCTAGATGTAAAGCTAGCATGTGTTAAATTTATTTTACCTTGCGACGTTGTTATTGGAAACGTGATTGTGTTTTTGATAGAAGTTGTTGGATTTTGTTTTCCCTACAATGTTATTGTTGGCAATGTGCTTTTTTTTGTGCTAGAAGTAAATCAAGCGTATGCTAGATATCCTTCACACTGCAATGTTGTTTTTGGCAATGTGATTGTGTTTGTGCTAGAATAAACTCTAGAATGTGTAAGATTTCTTTTACTTTGAAATGTTTTTGTGAGTAATACGCTTCTATTTACATTAGAAGGAAATTTAGCATGTGGTGGATTTCCTTCGCCTTAGAATATTCTTATTGACAATGTGCTTGTTTGTCATAGAAGGAGATCTAGCATGTGCTAGATTTATTTGACCAGGTAATGTTGCTTCTAGCAATATGCTTATGTTTGTAGTAGAAGGAATGATATTGATTGTTAGCTTTCATTTGAGGAAACAATGTTTCATTACATACAATATTACTACCATACTATTTTAATTTTTGCATCTATATTACTTTTTTGTAAGTTGTGTGTTTTTGTGAAAATATAAAGTTGCACTTTACACGGTTCAACCTTTTAATTACAAGTTACAATTTAATTGTTGTTACAGAATTGATACAAGCTACAATGGAAAATATAATTTTGGCAAAAGGGGACTATGTTGATCTCCTTATTAATGATCAAGTCATTGGGCTAGGAAGGGTTGAATCTGCAGAGATTGGAACTTATTATGTTGGAGAAAGGGTTAATGTTGGTTATGTTACAATTTTGATAATTGATGTAACTCAACCAGATTTGATTGATGAGGATGTTAATGAAGGGGACATACATCCATGGAAGATCATGGATTTGAGACACAACATAGGTAAATCAAAATATTGAAGCATGTGTTATATATTATTGATAGCGTAATAAATGTTTTTTTTGAGTAAATACTAACCTTATTTACATTCGTTTATAGGTGCAAATGTTTCTTCCACATTTTCTATTGGAGCCAAGGTAGATCTTCTGCAACATGGAGTGAAGGTGGGCGAGGGCTCCATATTCAATAAAGAGCTTGGGCATAAAGTGCATGGAAACATGGTAAAGAAAGGATGCATAGTGGTTAAAATCGAGAAGGTGTTAAAACATAATGCTCCTCTACCACATCCAACAAGATTTGAGCACACACTTGGGGGTGCATTAGAATCTTATGAAATTTGGCCAGAATCAGATTTGGAGCTTCACTGTCATGATCATGCCACAAATATTCCCCAAGATAGGGTTAGATTCATATGTACAAAGGTTTCTCTTACACATGAATGCATGGGAACAAGCATGTGCACTGCCAAAGGAATGCTAGTTAATGTCTGCGAGGATGACATTGTTGAGGGTGAAACACTAGGTGAAATGGATTTTGGTGTTTTTCTAGAAGAGATAGATGGAAATTGTGAGATATGAAGAATTGGGGATAAGTCTATACATTTTTTGGTTAGATGGCCAATAAATAAGTTGGTGGACAATAAAGGTGTGATATTAAGGGTCAAGGAAAAGTTCAAGGAGCCACCCAAGGAAATAGTGATATGGGATGTTATAGAGGACACAAATCCATTAAACAATTGGGATGGGTACTTTTGTAATGAAAAGGATAGAAACTCAATTGATATGCATGTAACAAGGCCATATAAAAGGATTAAAC
>APFE031484795.1:1617-16336 GCA_000404065.3 Pinus taeda | reverse complement strand
CGCAGGTTCTCTCTAACTTGCCTGCGTGTACGCATCCCAAGCTCATTGTACCTGCGTACTTGTACGCTCTGTAAGTCAAGGGATGGGTGCGTACTCCTGTAAAGGTCAAAAGGCGCGAGTTTCATCTTAAAAAAATTACTTGTGGTCACTTCTAGAGCTTTCTAGAAGAGTGTTTGACGTGTATTGAGCGCCTCCAGATGGTTCATGCATCCCTATGATAGAGGAACTTATCCCATCAAGAGAGGAGCTACCCCATCCAAAAGAGGGAGTATCCCATTAATGTTGGACTTGAATAACTTCCTGTAGAACACTATAAATACAGGCATTGGGCCAGACGAGGGGAGGTTGAAAGTTGAACATTCCAAAGGGTAGATGCTGCAGGAATTAGGACTTCCTTGTAGAAGCTTGTGAGGAGAGATTACCATCCTTTCTTGTTTCATTTGGAAGTGGGTGAGCTTGTCAAAGTAGAGGAAAACTCTTGCTGGACCCTGGGAGGAACTTGCAAAACACCAAGGCTCAGGTTGTAATGGTTTCTTTTGTTTCCTATTAATACAAATAAGTCCATTCTTCTCAATGATTTGTTATTAATGAATTGTTTCATATACTCCTTGGTCTATATGTTGAATATGTTTTGTTTTATGATATATTCAGGTGTTATGTAATCGTTTGATTGTTAGTGTATGCAGGTCGAAGTGAAGGAGGAGCTCATCTGGATCGGTGAGGCTAGACTACTACAACAACGTTGGACTACAGGTAGGATCTAAAACACTTGGTTTCTCGTATGATAATGCATGTTTAGAGAAGGATTTCTCTTAATTGTCTTGTTTGTCACTAGAAAGTTTTAGGCTTCTAGGGAGGTTCGTTTTGTCCGCAAGATTAACTCTTTCCGCATGACATGATTCATTGTCATTTCCTTTTGGTCGAATCACAATTATTTGAAAGAAATTAACAGGTTTAACTAACAGGGTATTTGTGCGAGATTTGTGATAACTGCATCATATCCATACCAACATATTTTGTGCAAACCGAGACCAACATCTAATGAATGAGCTTGTTTACAAATTAAGCAAGAGGTCTTAATAATCCATAGTTATCATTAAAATAAGGTTGCTGCAGAATCTTTGATTATGTAGTGGTCTTTTATAATTAGAAAACTAAATAAAAAATTAAAACATACCTAAAAATATTTAGTCCTAAAAATAGACAATTAACATAATCTCTATTTAGCAGAATTTGGATCATGTGTATATGGTGTAATGACCACTTTGACATTAGGTGATTTAATAATTATATGAGTGTCCACTGGCTGTGCTTCCTTCTTAGACCTTGAAGATTTTTTATCATTTTGATTATTCCTAAATTGATTAAGCGTTTTGAGTCGATTATTTCCTTGTATAAGCCGATTAATTCGATGTTCAAGACGAGGTACCATAACCAGCTATTATTGATGCCAATACATGCCATGTATAGACTTATGACAATCAATCTTTCTCTAAGTATGTTTCTAAGGGTTACTGTCACCATCCTAAGTGTAATTATCATTATTGACAAATCTAGAGTTACCATCAAACTGAGGTTTATTCTTCTTTGGCAGAGGCTCAACAAGAGATCCTAGATCAACATAAACTTCCTTAACATGGACATTTCTATCCCTATTGTGCCTTGCCATGTATATCTTTCATTCTAATTGTTTACTATTTACTCAGAATTGAGGGTCTGGTTGACTAGTTTCGTTTTCATGTGCAGGTTCAAAATGAAGGTTATGGTCTAAGAAATTTGGTTCAACGTTATCCCTAAATTCACGTTTTAATTCAACATGGTGAAACTTAGATTTTCATGCCATATTGGATGTGATACGAATATACATTGTTTCAAGAGTTTTAACCCTAGTACCATCAGACAATTAAGACACATCAGAATGACACGACTCATTAGGGCCAAAATCATCAATAATGTGAGAGTCAGATGGAACCACACTGGCTGGTTGAAGATAGGGTGAAATCCTAGGGGTAACTTCATGTTGTTCAATAATGTGGGGTTTATCAAATTCGTTGTGGAATATAAACTTGTCTCATGCATCACCAGTCTTGACCAAATAGTATTTCACCAAAATGCAAATCAAACCATGGTGAAAAAGATATCACTAAAGATTCTTGCATTTGACTCTATATGCTTTAGCCATCTTGGCAAGGCTCTTATGTAAATAGAACAAGAGATTAAGCTTTAAGCCTAGAAATACCATTAGCAAGCATATGTGGTACATAAAGACAAACCCGTATCTACCTTCACAAATGATAAAGCGTCAAACAAAATACAACAAATCCTGCCATTTGGTTTTAAGAATGTTGATTGGCATACTTTTAACATTATATGCACAATTTTTGGAGGCTAGAAACTTTCGCCACGACACATTATGGATTGGACAAATTTTTGACCAATTCTTGCCTTTTGTATAGAGATGAGTTGTCTTTGCAATAAAGTCTATGTCAACTTGTATCTCTACATGGCCAACCCTGGCTCTTCTGCCATTGAAAATTGAGGTGAAAGCCTTAACCACTTCATTGTTAAAACCTTAGAAGCATTGGATGAAATTCCACCAACAAACCTCCTTAAACAGAGTCAGATGCTCCTCATAAGATTCAATAATTTCACCCCCAATCAACTTTGTTCGAACCATAGGAGGAATTACAGAATATGTGATAAAACTCAGTTGTGGTTCCATTTGTAAATGGGGTAAAATAAACTAGACAAGAGTTTCAAAGCCTAACCATTACAGAGCGGCATAAGGAAACTAGGTTGTGGTTTTACTAAAACGAGCTAGATATAGTTCTGTAGAACAAACTTTAAGCATTACACAGTGCAAGCAAGGCAATAGCTCAAACTAGGAACACAAAGAATGCGGGTTTACAACCCTAGGATTTAGGATGACCATCTAATGCAGATTACCATTTGTGTCAAATGGTAATGATAACAATAGTAGTAATGTGAACCAACATTTGAGACATGAATTTTGAATGGTGTGAACAAGTGTCGAGACCAACATTTTCCAACTTGGAGAGATCAGACATGTCATCATAGAAATTGATAATTTAACCACATCAAATTCCATCAGATGTACTTATTGTTGTCAAGAATTAATTCATCGCATAATATATCGAGATATTTCCTTACCATAGTTTGATTATGCCCAAAATCATAGGATACAATGTTCAATTCCCTACACCTAAACTATAGTAACAACCATTGAAATATAGATTGGGAAATTTAATAATTTCAAGTGATGTTCTAAGGTCACAAAGTCAAAACATTTTACATATAAAGGGGTATTGAACCTTTGTAAAACACAAGTGCATATGTTATGTATCATAACAAGGTCTGAAAATAACCAAATCATTCTTAATTCATGAACTATATAATACATAAACAACATGACTTTAGGCGTAATTTTAACCAATAGTCAAGGCAAGAGAATGTGTAAGAACGCAATGAAAACATAATGTTCATATGTATGTTTGATTGAATAGACCTATAATATCATAATATTTCTCAAAAGATATGAGATATATATAACTTCACAAAATTGAATAAGCATTCTCTATGTAGCAAGAAAAACCATCAACTACTGTCAACCAGGTTTGAGACGTGGCTTCTAGTTATTTAAATATATTTATCAAACCATATGTCAATGAAAATAAAATTGTCTCAAAGTCCAGAATAAATTTTTTGCTATAAAACTGTAATCGCCATTTCAGTTCAAAGCAAGGTAGAAAAATTGAAAACAAACAAGAAAATTAAAGGAGGAGCCCATTTCATTAAAAAAAAATGAGAGGGGAGTCTGGTGGGTGGCTAATAATTGGTGACTCACTGAGTGAACCAATTTTCTCTTACTGAAAAATTGTGTAATAAGAAGGAAATAAAAATAAGATGTTGCATAAAAAATAGATGCCAAGCAGATTGATAATTGATTTCTTTAATTCAAATTTTACGATTGATTACATTTTTTTTGTCCGTAAATACTTGTTCATGAGTTTTTTTTTGTTTTTTTTTTTGTTTTTTTGTTTTGTTTTGTTTTGTTTTGTTTTTGTTTTTTTTTTTGTTTTTTTTGTTTTGTTTTGTTTTGTTTTTTTTTTTTTTTTTTTTTTTTTTTTTTTTAAGTAAAAGTAATCTATTAATATGTACAAAAGATACAAAAAGGACAAGGCCTTGACCAAGGTAACGTAGAGTATCAACAAAATCTGGACTGCCCCAACATTAGGGAAACCAGTCTAGTGAGTGCAAAAACCTCAAAAATGGTATCACTTCTCAAGCCAGACCCCACAAAAACAGTAAGATAGTTCCTTGACGATTAGTCCAGATAGGAAGCTAGAACCCAAGCAACACTAGCAAAAAACAAAAAGACCAGATAATGAACACCAGGGCAGTCACAGCCGGCCTCAAACTATCATCAGGCAGCCCCTGCCTATTCTCCATTCCTTGGTTTCCGCCCCTTGGATTCCGCCAATGCGATATTGCGATGCGTTCTGATCGCAGTCGCATATCGCTATAAGTAAAGGCCTTGCCCTTAGGTCTCCCCATTCTGTGATCCGCCATCGGGTCTGCTTCATCGCATCGCACACGTGAAAGTGTGAAGGCTCCGCCCCTTGGTTTCCGTTGATGCGATCTGATCGCAATCGCATATCGCTATAAGTAAAGGCCTTGCCCTTTGGTCTCCCCATTCTGTGATCCGCCGTCGGGTCTGCTTCATCACATCGCACATGTGAAAGTGTGAAGGCTCCACCCCTTGGTTTCTGCTGATGCGATATTGCGATGCGATCTAATCACAATCGCATATCGCTATAAGTTAAGGCCTTGCCCTTTGGTCTCCCCATTCTGCGATTTGCCGATATTGCAATGTGATCTGATTGCAATCGCATATTGTTGGTTATCGATCTGCGATCCACCATTACTGTTGCACTGAAGAGAGCTGAAGTCTGAGGCATGCTGGAGCGAGCTGAGGCATGAATCGGAGCGGAGGACTGGATATGATATCCGGAACCACTTAAAACAATGCCAATGAACCCTGCGCTTCTCAAATGCAGAGATCCGTAGATCAGAAGCCAATTATCCGGCTTGTCCTGGGTAGGCAGGTGTCACCCCATCTCGCCCCACCCCTGTCCCGTCATATTTAATGCCCTTCTATACATCCGTATCCGGAAGAGCTGCATCCCTTTGGACTAGTATTTTGCACTCCTGATTTTGATCATGATTCTGAATTATGTCTAGAGCTCCAGTGAGAAGAGTGTGCCTATTTTCCACCCCCAAATTGGCAAGTAGATCAGAAACCTTGTTTCCTTCCCGTTTAACATGATTGAATATGATGGCACGATTGGTGTGAAGCGATTGTTCTATTGCATCCAATCTGGCTTCGAGTCTCCAACTGTTGGCAATTTGATGCGCATGTGCCCCATTGAGGAGTTGATTGGCCATGTTGATGAGGATTAGGGAATCACCTTCAATCTCCAGAGGTTGGAAGCCATGACGCTAGGAAAGGAGTAATCCTTGCCAGAGACCCTCCAGTTCAACCGAGTTGTTCGTGTCCTAGCCAATGTTTCCGAAGTAGATTAGGAGAGGCGAACCCTCATGATCTCTAAATATGCCACCAAATCCTACTTTGTCGGGATTGCCCTTTGAAGGTCCATCAAAGTTGGGTTTGAAAGTATGCTTTGGAGGGGGGATCCATAAGTGCTTTATGATGTTGTTGCCTTCTGAAGGTCTATGATTGCGAGTACCTTGTGGGAGTTGTATGTTCCAATTTTCCTAGATGGATTTCTCATTTGCAAGAGTGGGAAAATCTTCCGTATGCCAAGTTTGAAGCGCCAAGGTCTCTTTAAGATTGAGACAAAAGTTGCCCCAAATGATTTCTACAGGAGTGCTTTGATCTTTGAATATGAGCTTGTTTCTTTCTTTCCATATTGTCCAGAGGAGAAGGCCGTGAATCATTCTCCATAATTGGTTGAGTAGTTCGCTTTTATATGGGTTCTGGTGCCAATGGCGATTGGAGTTGATTATATCTTCGGACACTGCATATTTTTTGACAATGGAAGCTAGCCTTCTCCCACATTTGGTTGGCAAGAGTGCAAGAGTTCAAGAGGTGTTGGAGCGATTCCTCCTGAGAATTACAATTGGGACATATGGAGGGCCCATGAAAGTTTCTTTTCCTAAGATTGTCCCAAGTGAGGATTTTCCGATGCCCAAAAAGCCAGAGGAATAGGGAGACTTTGGGCCAAGTATCCAATAACCAGATTCTGCGCCAGATAGGATCCATGGGCATTAGATCATTGCTTATAATTTTATAAGCCTCTTTGGTGGTGAAGGAACCTTTTGGGGTATATCCCCATCTTAAAATATCCCTGCCTTCGGATGATCTAATGAGTCGATTCTGGAGCTCACTCTCCATGACCTCCTTAGTCTGGTTATCTGCATTCCTGATCAGCCTGTTGATCTGTTTCCATTATCTGTACCCCTGTTCTGTCTTCGGAATCCGTTGTTGCTGGACGGATTCCTTTTGTTGCTCCTCCCACTCTTGGCAAGGAGGCAGTCTATAGATGCCGTTGAGCTTTGTAGTTGGTTCCAGGCATCCGTCTAGAACCGAGTAGTGCTGTCATTCCTTATTTCCCAAAAGCTGTGTTGTTGGATCAGCAAGAAGTGTTGTTTGGCAGTGTTCCATTTTAGTGATCCCTTTTCAGTTGGAGTGAATCTAATTAGCTCCTCCGTAGGTCTGTGATTGGCATATTTGGCTGTCCAGATGGCTTCCCATGGATTATTGGGAGCAGAAAGCCATTGCCACCATATTTTTGCACTTATCCAAGTGGATATTGGTGGCCACTCGCTAATTCTACTTGGATCCCCTCTAGTGCTTCTTTCAGTTTTTTCAGTTTCCTTAGTTATAGCATAGTTTACTATTTTTAGCAGTTTTTCCGGTCCTAAACTTCCGGAGCCGTTTTGAGGCCCTAAATGATGTTTTTTGGGAAATATACCACCAACGATTTTTCTACCAAAAAATCATCTTTTCCATCGTAGTCCTCGGAGAGATCTTTCCAATGGGCTATCATGCACGTCAAATGGAGATAATATGACCAATTCGCGACCCTGGGAAGTTTATGTACCAACTTACCCAAAAACGGGGCCCACAATTTGGTGTTTCATCTTCTAGGGTTAGGTTTTGGAATGTGAAGGGTTTTCCATTGTTTCTCAACAATAAATAGGCCTTCGAGCCTCATTGTAACACAGTTGAGAGGCATGTAGCCACGCATCTCTTCTCAGAGATAAGCTACCATCGCCCTAACTGTTTTATTTCCATTTCTGGTTGTAAGCATATTTCAATATTTTCCATTAATGAAATGAAGTATTATTTCCACTGCATCTTTGTGTATATGGTTATCTCTGTAATTTGTTGCATTCCTGTTTAAGTCCGGATCATGCACCCATGATGAAATTGTTGTGATGAGGATCTCTCAGGCCTATACCCCCTTTTTCTTTGGGCTTGCATGCTGTCGTCCATTTTGCCAAGGCCCATTTGCGATTTGTGCCAGTTGTACCCCATAGAAAATTGCGTTGTAGAGCTTTTATCTTTTTAAGGAACCATTTAGGTGCTGCGAAGATTGAGAAAAGGTAGAGAGGCATTTCCTGTAGCATAGCTTTGATTAACACTAATCTGCTAGCTATGTTCAGAGTTCTATGAGTCCATAAAGTGAGACGAGATTCAAGTTTCGCAAGGAGCATACGCCAAGAGGTGTGCTTGATGGGAGAATCTATTAAGGGAGCTCCAAGGTATTTGGAAGGTAAGGAGGCTATGGAGAAGCCCAGAATGCGGGCAATAACATGTTGAGTAACAGGGGGGGTGTGAAAAAAGAAGATCTACGATTTGGCTGTGTTTATGCTCGTCCCTGAAGCATCAGAGAAATCATTCAAAAGGGATTTAAAAAGGGAGGCTTCCTGAACAGAAGGGTACCCAAACAACATGTTGTCATCCACGAACTGTTGATGAGTGATGGCTGGAGAATTGTGTATGGATATACCTTTGAGATGCTGGGAGAGGAGGGCATGTTTGATATGGCGACCCAAACGTTTTTCCATTAGAAAAAAAAGGAATGGGGAAAGTGGATCTCCTTGTCGGATACCTCTAGAGGGGCTGAAAGGTCGAGAGGGTATGCCATTTATGAGGATAGAGAAAAAAGATGTGGAAATTAAACTCAGAATATACTGAACCCACATTGGGGAAAAACCAAAGGCTGTTAGCATTTTTTGAATATAGGTCCAACTTAACTTATCAAAAGCTTTAGAGAGGTCAATCTTGAGAATCATACCTACCTGTTTGGAGTGCTTGAGGGAGTGTATGATTTCATGAGTGAGGATAATGCCGTCCAATATTTGTCTTCCTTCTACGTATCCAGATTGTTCAGGCGATATGAGCAAGGGAAAAAGCGGCTTCAACCTATTAGCAATGACTTCGGATATCACCTTGTAAATAACATTGCATAGTGCGATTGGACAGAATTTGTTTGGAGTACTGGTATTCTCTTCTTTTGGGATGAGGGCGATGGAGGTTGAGTTCAGAGAGGGCAAAAGCCAATGAAGAGTGCACGATTCCTCCACCATTAGCCACACCTCCTCTTTTATAAGATCCCAAAAAGAGTGGAATAAGGTAGTAGTGAAGCCATCCAGACCAGGAGCTTTTCCCTCCTTGAGCTGGTTAATGGCCAATCCACCTCCTGAGGCATTACTGGTCGAAGAAGAAGTTGGTTGTGTTCTTCTGTGATGATTTTCGGCACATTTTGAGTGATATTTTCTATAGCAGGCCGTCTATCAATTTGGGGTTCTTGATGGACCTCTTGGAAGTGATTGATAAACTCCTATTCGATCTCTGCATGGATTTCCACTCTTTCCCCCCCTCGCTTTTGTATGAAAGAGATGGTGTTGTGCATTCTTCTTTGTATTGTAGTTATGTGGAAGAATTTAGTGTTCCTTTCTCCTTCTTTCAGCCATCTAATTCTAGATTTTTGCTTCTAGAGAATTTCTTCCTACTTTCTTCTCTCCTCCAATTGATTGTGGATGTGCTTTTCATGTTCCAAAGTCCCTTCCTTGTAGCCCTCTATGATTATCTGTTGCTGGATTTCTCTCATTTCTTTGTTTAGATCTTGCTGAGCCTGGAATATGTTGCCAAAAGTCTCTTGGTTCCAACGCTTGATTTGGGATTTCAGGAATTTGAGTTTCTATTGAAACTGATACATTTTTGATCCCTCTGGTGAAGGGAAGTTGGTCCAGGTGGATCTGATGAGGTCATTGAAGGTGGGGCGGGTGAGCCAAAAAGCTTCGAAGCGGAAAGGACGCCTAGTAGAGTTGCCTGGTCTTTGCCATTGGAGAGAGATAGGCCAATGATCTGAGCCTGAAAATGGAAGAATTGATACCGAGATGTTGCCTCCTAGATGCACTGCATTATCTGAGATGAGGAATCTGTCTAGTTTGGAAGCAATTTGATGTCGACCAACCCTGCGATCGCTCCAGGTGTGCATTCCATTGCAAAATTGCAGATCAATTAGCATATTGTTTTGGATAAAATCTTTAAAGTGGCCATTTTCCTGTTCTAGCTTGGCTCGACCTCCCTGCTTTTCCTCCAGCTTGGTGATCATGTTGAAGTCTCCTCCAATGATCCAAAGAGGATGGAGTCTATTGAAGTTGAGCGCTTCTCTTATGTCTAGAAGAGCAATTTTGTTGCTTGCTTCCTATGGGAAGTAGACGTTGGAGATATGGCCATGAATGTTGGTGCCAATTATATGAAAAGTAGCCTATATAATGTGATGGGAGGCATGAAAGTCTGAGAGCGTTATAGCTTGCGTGTTCCAGGCAATTTCCAATCCCTCGGAGGCACCCGAAGCATCCACTGCAACCGAGTGACAACTTGGCCATGCTCTAGAGAGGATGTTTCCAAGTGTGTTACTATTACATTTCGTTTCCTGCATAAAGAAGATCTAGGGCTGCTCCTGCTTTATCATGTTTTTTATCATTCTGAGTTTGCCGGGGCTATTGAGCCCTCTTAGATTCCATGAAGTGAGCTTCATGATTCACTATTTGTGGTGGGCTTGTAGTACTTTGTCAACTTAGCGTATCTGCCTGAGTCTACCAGGATTTTCCCTATTGCAATAGTTCTTTGAAGATCTGTATTTCTTCCACGTTTTTTGGAGTCTTTAGGAAAGAAGCTTCCATCCCATTGACTTCCTGGTTGTATGCCCAGTTGTTGTTGCTGGTAAGCCCTGGAGATGATGACTTCCAGGGTATTGAGTTGATGCTCTTGAATCTTGTCGTAGTCTTTCATTTTGCATGCTTGTTCAAGCTCGAAAATGTCAAGTCCTTCCAAATCAATGCTTTCCGGTTCTTCTTCCATATGTTGCGTTTGACTGCTTTCTGCTGAGGTGATTGCTAAGTGCAGGGTCTGGCTAGGGATACCGTCAACATCCATTCCATTAGGTTTCCAATCAGGGTCCTTTCGAGCCGCCTTAGGAATCCCAATGTTGTCACTCAGGGGTAAGGGAGTGGGAGAAGAGCTAAACAGAGGGGGGGGGGGTCGTGATGATCAACGGTGGGATTGGAAAAATGTTCTGAGGTGGGTCTTCTGAAGATTTCGCAAGAACCTCAAAGCTATTGCTTGTGGAGGGAATGGAGGCAATGTCCTCCATGGGCTTTTTCCTGGAGGAAGGTTTTTTATACGATCTTTTTCGATTTGCAACCTTAGTAAAGCCATCATGAGCCAACTTGTCTGAGGGGTTAGAGGTTTGGGGTTTAGCATTTAGAGGGCAGTCCCAAAAAAGATGCCCATAGGCATGACACTTGCAACATTGAAAGGGTACATGTTCAAAATCTAAGGGTTGGATCCATTCAAAGTCATCATGGTAGAGACTTACCGAGTCCGGAAGGACTTTGTCCAGGCGCATGAAGACACAAATATGGGCATAGGAGGTGTATTTGCGTAGCTTTGTTTCCTCAACAATTTTTATAAACTCCTCCAGCCCCTTGCCAATGTCTCTCAATGATTCTTCATCCCAGTATTCCAACGGGAGCGGGTACATTCGTATCCAAACTGGTGCCCAGCTGAAATCTTCCTTGTCAGGGTTAAATCTCTCTACCCATTCCCTTAAATACAGATTGATGGAGTTGAAGAAGTAGGGACCTTCATCCATAACCCTATTCCGGTCTTCGATGCAAATGAAGATCGCAGAAAAACCCTTTTGGTCCTAGCTGCAGGGTGACATGTCCCTTGGGTTTCCATTTGGCAGAGATCCATCCTTGCAAAGCTTTTTCAGTCGGCCAGAATCCAATAAATTTTCCAATGAGCGCATGGTCCTTCATGTATTGGATTTGACCATTGATTCTATGGATGGGAAGTTCTATCTTGGGTCGTTCAGCTGCTATGGGTTTGCATGTCGTGGAAGTAACCTTGGGTGTTTCTTGTTGCACAATATTTTCTGCTTGTACTTCACTGCACCTGTCTGACTGATCAGTGGGAGTGTTTGTCGTATCTTGCATTGGGAAATCTCTTGTATCCATGTTTACTTGTTCTATACCGGAAGGCTTTGTCAGTTTCTTCGCTTGATTATCTCTCTCGACTGAGGGGGAAGGCTTTGAAGCCCCCCCCTAAGGGTCAGCCATTATAGTGCAGTCTTATGCCTGTAAGCTGTTGTCACGAGGAGGAAGGCTGACGAAAAATAGGTGCAGGGAGGGTTCCGACTGCGCCGTTACAGGGGCGAACAGAAAAACCTAGGTTGCAGAGTGCGCAGAGCATTCTTACCCCAACTTACTCCGTCTACTTGTTCATGAGTTACATTAATACACAAAAATCCAAATAAAGTCCATCATAATTCATAGATTTTCAGAGAATTCATAATCAATAGATTCATAAAAGGAAACAACTAACTCGACATACAATGTAAACATGACTTTAATACTACAGGCATTACCTCGGCTGCCAGTTAGGCATTCATAGTTTAGATGCCTTTTAACATGAATTCAAATGCTTTTATCCCACTGTTAGGGTTTTGATTCATGAATTTATTTTGATTTCCTACTTTTCAGTGTTGGCTTAAAATTAGTGTCTTGGTTTGGTAACCACTTGAAGACACTGGCATTCACAAAAGATTAGGAAATGAACAAGTCGGCTCGTGATGAGACCTCTTGTCTTAAATCTTGATGACTATAAGTCATCACCCTAGCTTGGTGACTAGAGACTGTGATGTCATTTCTCAATCATCCATGATCATGGTAGGTTGGCTCGTAATGAGACCTCCTATCTTTTAGCCAACTCTGTTACTAAGATTTAATCAGTAATCAACCCTCAAGGGAATGTTCTAATAGGTGGGGAATCAGATCTTGAAAAAAAACTCGTTGAGAGTAGTGGATGCCATAAGAAGTTTACCACCACGAACCTTGCACCAATTATACTGTTTATTAAAATTTTGTTAATCGAAAAATGACTTTCCTTAATAAAGTATGGGGTAAGTTACATATTGTTTGTGCAATGATGCTAAAGCTTTCAAATATCTTGAACAAAAAACTATTTTTCTAATCCGTAAAAAAAAATTCAAGAAAGCAATTAAATGAGTTACATCATCAAGAGAAAAAGAAACATTTTTTTAAAATTTTCTTTGTAAGAGATTTCAAACGTAATTTTTTGTTTCAAACAATTTTTTTTTTTTTTTTTCCAAACAATGGACCTATCCAAGGAAAATAGCAAAAGAAAATACCAAAACACACTAAAAATGGAACCACATATAAAACATAAAAGAAATTTTTACATAATTAAAACTCCCCTGAAGGGATTCAAGAAAAATATTTTTTGAGAAGTTTCCCATTGACTGGAAGGAAATATAACAGCCCCTCTGAGTTTGTAATCAAAATGTACTAGGGTCAATATTTTCTATAACAATGAAAGACCCGAGCCATAACCTTTGAAACTTTAATGATCCCCTTTTTCCTCATGTACTTTGTTCCATTTAAGAACCAAATCACCTACCTCAAAATTTTGATAAGAAGACTTACCATCAAACCAAGGCTTTACAGTTTGCTGATGTTGATGAAGGTTTTGTTTAGATTCCTTTCTTTCTTCTTCCAATTTGAGCAAGGTATCGATTTTGTTTTGCATGGATGAATATTTGACTCCTTGTACTTTTTAGACAACTATAAAGAAGGCAAAAAGATATGAGGTAAAATCGCTTCTCTATTGCACACAAGGAAAAAGGGAGGATTACTAATTGCAACTTTTAGAGTCACCCGATCAACCCATAATGTGTTAAAGAGAGCAGCATGCCAGATTTTGTGATGCTCAGAAACTGTTATTTTCAGGATTTTTAACAAAATTTTATTCAAAGATTCAACAAGACCATTACCCTGAGGGTAATAGTTTGTTGAATACTTAATTTTAATCCCTTTCTCTAAGGTATACACATCTAGTTCATGAGAAGAGAAATAAAATGCATTATTGAAAACTAGTGAATCTGGGATACCAAAACACGTGATAATATTAGAATCTAAGAAAAAATATTACATGTTTAGTATTAACCACTCGCAAGGGGGTTGCCTCTACCCATCTGGTAAAATAATTAGTAGTTGTAATTATTTAATTATGTTGCTGAGAAGAGGCAAAGTTCACAAGACCAACTATGTCTAGGCCCCATTGTTGAAAAGGAGCTGTTATGCTTCTTAACCTGCAAAGCAATACCGAACCGAGAATATGCGAGAAAAATACCCAGAACACAGAATATGCTAAGAAAATATACCCAGAACACAGAATAGCAAAGATTTTATTACTCAGAGAGAAATGTTCACAGGCCTCTTCGAGGGGCCAACCTCCAATAGAGCAGAGCTCGATTACAAAACAAGACACGATGCTCCTCGCAGGGAGTCTCTATCCTTTATATATGACTCATACATGCAATACCACGGGCCAATACCGTGGGTTTTATTAATACCACCTATCTAATACTACCGCCCATTTACCCTTTATTTAATACTACCGCCCATTTGCAACTAACTGTGGTCCCTTCATTGATTGCGGGTTAACCACTTACAAATATTAATATGGGCTTTATTGACTCTTGACTATGACGTGATCCCATGACATGAATAAGGGGGTTAGGGTGGGACCCTAACATGCCCTCCCCCTTAAGACTAGCCTTGTCTTCAAGGCTGAAGCTGCGGAATGCTGAAGAATAGTGGCTGGTTCCCAAGTTGCATCTTCCGGAGAGGTGTCTTTCCATTTGACGAGGACCTCTTTAATCATGCGGCCGCGCAGGTGCTTTCTCGTGTGTCTAGAACCTGTTCCGGTTGAAGCCAGATTGACCCTTCCTCATCCAATTCCGGTAGACTGCTTTGAACTCTGCAATTGTTCCCTATCACTTTCTTGAGGCACGATACATGGAAAACTGGGTGGATTTTTGCTGTAGGTGGCAAGGCCAACTTGTAAGCCACTTCTCCAATGCGCTGAAGTACTTGGTATGGTCCATAGAATTTTGGAGAGAGCTTTTGACAACCTTTGTCTTTGAGTGATGTTTGCTTATAGGGTTGCAGCCTCAAAAAGACCTGATCCCCTTCTTGAAATTGGCGCTCTGAGCGATGTTGGTCAGCCTGTTGCTTCATACGGTTCTGAGCTTGATGAAGATTCTCGCGCAGGTGGGCAAGCATGGTTGCGCGG
>APFE031484794.1:1441-36273 GCA_000404065.3 Pinus taeda | reverse complement strand
CCTCAAGAATCTTCAGCTTTCAACCTCTCCTACAACTAGCCCAATGCCTGAATTTATAGTGCAAATGGAGGAAGTTGCAGGTCCACCATTGAAGGGATAAGTTCCTCCTTCAATGGGATAAGCACCTCATATCATGGAGTTAGCTCCCTTGGTTATGGAATGGATGAAACAAGGTGGAGTGGACTTGCCAGTGTAATATTCCTTCTAGAAGCGTCCAAAAGTGACCCAAGATGAGTTTTTAAGAGTGAACTCATGCCTTTTTAAATTTTATAGGGGTTCGCACCCATCACTTAACAGACAGAGCGGTCAAGTTCGCAGGGGACATGATCATTAGGTGCGGTACCACAGGCAATGCTAGGAGAAAGTGCGAAACCAGGATTTGAGATGTTTTTAAGGTCTTTCTCCCATTTTCAAGGCTTGACATGAAGGGCTGAGGCTTTAAGACTTGCAAAGGAGGTATGTATGAGTGGTGATGGACTCACACAAACTGTAGAAAGTCATGGTGACAATTTTTTGTGTAACAATCTTTTGTAATTTCCTCCTGTAACTCTATCTATGTCCCTTTGTATGGACACAAATCTGCAATATTGAAAATAGGTGATATCCCAATCCCTTCTGGCAATTCAATTTCATATGCATTAGCTGAAAACTTTCTTAAAATTCTACATGGTCCTATACTTTTCATCTTTAGTTTATTGTAAGTCTTACCAAGAAATCTTTCTTTTCTCAAATATACCATCACTAATCTCCCACTTGGAATTCTTTCTCCCTTCTTTTCATATCCACTCTTTTTTTGTATTTACCACTGCTTTCCTGCAATTTTCCTTTGATATCTTCTTGAAGTCTTTATATTTATTCTGCAAACTCTTTAGCTTTTACACTTCTTGTCTTCTGTTCACCCAAATTTCTGAGCTCATACACACCTCTTGGATTCATTCCAAAAACAATCTGAAATTGACTCAGTCCAGTACTTTGGTTTGGAGTGTCATTATAAGTAAATTCAGCCTGAGCTAGTGGTAAATCCCACTTCTTAGGATTTGATACAATAAACTTCTCAATATGTTTTCCAAACTCCTATTTACTACTTTATTTTGTCCATCTATTTGAGGGTGGTATGTTGAACTGAAACTGAGGTTAGCTCCTAGTTTCTTCCAAAGAGTTCTCCAGAAATGTCCTATAAACTTTGTATCCCTATCAGACACAATACTTATAGGCAATCTGTACAATCTTACAATTTCTGAAAAAAAAATAGATTAGCTATATGTATTGCATCACTAGCCTTCTTAAAAGAAATGAAATGTGCTATCTTGGAAAATCTATCTACCATAAACAAAAATGGAATCATTCCCTCTTTTAGTTTTAGGTAATCCCAAAACAAAAGCCATGCTAACTGCATCCCACGGCTGGTCTAGGATTGGTAATGGCTAATACAATCCTGTGTTCTAACTTCTTCCCTTAGCATGCTAACATATCCTGCACTTCTCAACAAATATCTTAACATTAGTTTGAATGTTTGGCCAATAATAAAAATCATTCACCTGAGCAAAGGTTTTATCTTGTCCAAAGTGATAAGATAATCCTCCACTATGCCTCTCCTTTATTATATTTTCCCTTGTCGAACATTTGGGAATACACAACTTGTTGCCTTTAAATAATAGTCCTCCTTGAATGAGATAATTTAACCATTGAATTCTCTTATGAACTATTGGATTTTGAACTGCTGTATAGATATATTTGAAATCAGAATCATCTTTGTACATTTCAATCATTTCTTCAAATCCTACAACGCCAACTTTGAATTCTTGCACAATAAAACTTACCCTGCTCAATGCATCAACGACTTTATTCAACTTACCACTTGTGTGCTTTATCACAAAAGTAAAGCTATGCAAAAATTCTACCTACTTGGCATGTTTATGGTTCAATTTTGGCTAGTTATTTATGACTTGTAATGCATGATTGTCTGAATAGAATATGAATTCCTTTAGCAGAAAATAATATCTCCATTTTCTCAAGGCTTGCACAATAGCGTAAAACTCTTTATCATAAGAAGAATTCTTCTTCTTTGCTTCATTCAATTTCTCACTGAAGTACACTATCGGTATTTGTACCTGACTCAGAACTGTGCCAACTGCAACTCCGCTAACATCTATTTTGACTTGAAATACCTTTTCAAAATCAGGCAAAGCTAAAATCGGTTCCTCTATGATTTTCCTATTCATCAATTTAAAATTTTTGTCTGATGCTTCTATCCACTTGAACGGCTGATTGATCTCCTTAATTGTTTCAATAATTGGTGCACAAATCTGACTAAAACCTTTGATAAACTTTCTGTAACAACTTGCATGACCATGAAAGCTTCTTACTTCAAATATATTTATGGGAATAGGCCAGTTCCAAATTACTTGAACTTTCTCTGGATCCATTTTCAATTCTTCATTAGAAACTACAAATCCCAAGTAAATTAATTCTTCCTTCATGAAACTACATTTCTTCAGATTTATCGGTAGTTTGTCTTTCTGCAGAGTTCTTAAAACCAATTTAAGATGATCTAGATGTTCTTCCTTACTTTTACTAAAAACTAGAATATCATCAAGATAAACAATCACAAACTTGCTTACATATTCCTTCAAGACTTCGTTCATCAATCTCATGAACGTACTGGGGGCATCAGTGAGTCCAAAAGGCATCACTAACCACTCATACAACCCACTGTTTGTTTTAAATGTAGTCTTCCATTCATCTCCTTCTAGAATTATTATTTGATGATATCCACTCTTCATAGTTATCTTATTAAAGTAATTTGATCCACTCAAACAATCCATTAAATCATCCATGTGTTGCAAATGAAATCTATACATGATTGTGATCTTGTTTATGGCTTTGGAATCTATATACACATACGCCATTCACCTCCTTCCTTTGGACTGAGTATTGTTGGTACAACACATGGACTAAGACTCTCTCTGATTAGTCCCTTATCCATCAGTTCATGCACTTGTCTTCCAACTTTTGCATTCTCTTGAGGAGTTAATATGTATGCTTCTTTATTTGCCAAACTCACTCTTGGTATTAAGTCAATGTGATGACTAATACTCTGAACAAGTGGTAACACGTTCAACAACTCATCCACAACAATGTCAGAAAAATCATCTAACAAAATTTTAACTTCTTCATGAAAATCATCCCAGTTCGTGGAAGTTAAAATTAGCTTTGGTCTCCCTATGACAACAAAATGCATTTCTTCACCTTTTCTAATCTCTTGCAACAACTCCTTTCCACTCATCAGCATAACACTATTTCCAAGTGCTCCTTTGTCAACGACATCTTTCAATGAAAACAATGTATGTTTAGTTCCATCCTTCTCCAGAGTATAAGTGTTTCTCCTCCCATCATGAATAGCTTTCTAACCAAACTGCCATGGTCTTCCCAACAATACATGGCATACATCCATTGGCATTATATCACATAATATTACATCCTTATATGTACCAATTTGTATTTCAACCTTGCATTGTTCTATCACAATAATCTGATGTCCCTTCTACAACCATGACACTTTGTAAGGAGTAGGGTGCACTGTCTTTGTTAATCCAAGCTTGTCCACCATCTCTGTAGAAACAAGGTTATCAGTGTTTCCACTGTCAATTATTACTTTGCAACACTTACCTTTTGATTTATAGGTAGTTCTAAATAAATTCTTCCTCTATGCTAGTTCTTCAATCTCTTTCTCTGTCTTAAGCAATGTCCTTCTCAACATCAAGGATTCTCCTACTTCAGGGGGTTCTTTCTTCTCCATAAGTTGAGATGTTTCTGGCTTCACTTCAGCCACATTTGCATTTCTCTAACTTGATGGTTTATTATGAGGACAGTCCCATGACACATGTCCCCATTTTCCACATGTGTAGTATCAAATATCTCTTCCTCAGCCTCTTCCTCTAGGCACAAGTCTTCCTTTATTAAAATCCCCTCTCTGTGGTGGTCTGCTACTTGAACTACCTACTTCATGCTGATGTTGTTGTCCCCTTGGTCTAGTAGTTCCTCTTCCTCTTACTGAGCTTTTTCCTCTATTCCTTTGATTCTGTTTTCTCAACATCTTCTTCTCTGCCTTCAAACTCGCTTGATAGGCATCCTCAATATTATTCAAAATTAACAAGCTAATCTCATCTTGTATGTCATATCTTAAGCCATTGATATATCTGGCTACCTTCTCCATGTCATCTTCTGCATGTCTTGCTCTAATACTCAATCTATAAAACTCTTTTGTGTATTCTTTAATAGAAATTCCTTTTTGCCTTAAATTTTGCAACTGTTTAAAAAGATTTAACTGATAATATTTAGGCATAAATTTGGCTTTCATCTTACTTACCATTTTGTCCCATTGCTTGATCTTGGACTTTCCTTTCCTCATTCTAGATGTTTGTAGCTCATCCCACCAAATAGCTGTATGGCCCTTCAATCTGGTAACTACAAGTTTCACCTTTTTCTTGTCATCAACTTCCTCTTCATAGTCAAAATATTTGTCTAATGACCTGATCCAATCCATTAGCTCTTTTGCATTGAGACTCCCTTCATATGTAGGAATTTCTACCTTTGGTTTTCCTCCTACTTTCGCCAACATCTTAACAACTTTGATAGCTTCATTTTCCTCCTCTTCTTCTTTAGCACTGTCATCCACTTCATCAGGTGTTCTTCTCTAAGCAGCGTTAATTGTTTCCATCCTCGTACGCAAACTTTGGGTCTCCTCCAGCAGAACCACATTTTCTTCCAGTCTTCCTCGACCAATGCCAACTCCTCTCCTTGGCGGCATGTTTACTGCAATCAACTTTAATCTCTATGTGCTCTGATACCACAAATGATGTAGGAATCAATTGTTTCAAAGAAATCTCAACAAACGGCCCTGTATTTCAATTCCCTTTATAGTCTAACCCTTTTCTTCTCTGATCGGATCTCCATTTTAAATGCCCAAAACAATGATATTTCCCCTTTTAAATAGAACCACTCGTGATTCTCCTTAGATCACAACATAAATGATCAACGGTCTAGATTAAATCACATAATTGCAATCGCTATAGTTTTAGGCCCTTTTCCTTTATCAGTGAAGTGTTACGATGCAATGTAAGTGATCCAACGGTCGGTGAGGTTTTGCACTGCTGGTTCGAACTTAGATCAATGGCTGGGACTTAAGCGGGCATCATCGCTATTAATATTAAAAAGGCCTACAATTCCTATTAACTTTTTGTTTTATATCATGAAGCATGAACATAGAGAAACATTCACCTTTGTCTCGAATACAAATAAACAAAGGTAAATGAGAGATTCCAAAGATCTGATGTATAATCACATGTAGCATCAATATATGATCATAAACACAGCATCAATTATTCATAATAAAAAATGGTTATAGATTCTTGCCTTTGGCCCTATTACAACAATCAAAGACCTCTATTTCAATCTGGAAATCCATGCTCTAACTTGACTCTCGCTTCACTCAATCCTCTCTCTCTCCGCCCATCCATCAACATTACATTTTTCCTCTTTTTATCAATCCAATCCTGACTAACATCTCAATCTCTATTTTCAAACATTCTGACAGTCAATCCCTATTTTTAAGCTCTATCACATACCTATGCTAACAACTTATCTTTGAATCTAAAATAAGACAATTTCTACTTATTACAATAAATGAAATACAACTCATTTCTTGAGAGATCCAACCCTCTCAGTAAAAACTGACTTTTGACCACTCAGGTTAGTGAAATTCAACTTTTTTAGCCACAACATGTGAACAAAATTTCACATTGTTGGCTAAGTCCAGATGCTCCTACATCACTTTCTTTCTTGGATTATGAGGAATATTATGAGAAATGAGAAGTAATCCAAGATCCCTTGCAAAACGATAAGTAATTGGCCAAAATTGTTTGGATTTATTGTAACTTCAAAAGTTTTTTTCTGAACCAAGATGAGATGATTGTCCAATCCTAGGAATGGCAGTTGGAGTTGAACTCAGACTATCACTTTCTTGAAAAAATGCTTTGTTGTTGGGTGAGGTAAATTATGAGCCATAAAAATGTCGTTTCCCTCCTTCTAGCACCAAAATGTTGACGGTGATGGATCCCACCAACATAAGGGGGACCTCCCTGATATGAAGTCTCAAGTAGAACTCATGCCATTTGGTATAGGAGTCCCATCCAAAATATGTCTCGGTTTCCATTTACTTAAATATTTTCCTTGGCTTGAGAAATTATCATAAGAGAATAGCATGCATGTACTTTTAAATGAGAAAGAAAATGTGCCTTGTGAAATGTTCAATTGTAAATGTATTAACATTCTTTCACTACAAGGAAAAAAATTGTGTCACTTTAAGAAAAGTATAAGTACTATTCTAGTGAAGACACACATACATAAAGGAAGAAGAATAATCAATCATCAAGCGAAATAGTTTACGTAGATGTAATGGTCATTATAGCCATCCTGACACACTTTCAATGAGATAAGCACCAAAGCCACCTAATTAGTTCAATTTATATAACACATAAGAACACCAATATAAACCTTATACATTCAAATAATAGCCTTAAAACATCAACGATTTATGCATGAAAATGTGTTTGCCCAATAGGCTTCAAGTATTAAGCAATATTTCCAAGATACATAAGTACAATGAACACCACTAGCTCCAATAGTGGAGCATTTGGGCCACTACTTGCTCTCCAAAAGAACTATCTCTATCTCTCTAATGCCTTGTGGGAGAACCAAATGTGAATTCTCCTCTCTTTGAGTAAGGAGTCTTATTTTATCAATAGAGGCACAACTCTTCATATACCCATGACTCTTGAGCTTCTCAAATGACTTTTCAACTTCTAATGAGATTTGGACTTCCAAATGACTTTTGAACTTCAACATGAATTTTGTACTTCTTTGTGTCTTTTGAAATTATTTGTGTCTTTTGTACTTCCATATGTGACCTTTAGACTTCTCTATGTGGCTTTTTTTTCCATATATGAATCTTGTACTTCCACATATTCATATTCACAAAGTTACATCATTATTTCCACATCATCATGTGGCAACAACATGATAAGCCACTGACATTGATGACTTAGACCCATAGTGACTTGATGCATGCAATTTCTTAGAAGGTGACAACGCTACCACCTATGTATTCAATACTTGATGCAGATTTCTTGTTGTTGTTTCCATCTACCCTCCAAAGGGTCTTGATATCATATGGAGTCTTTATGGATCACTCTAATCACTATAATATGATGGTCTTTCACTTGTCACAATCATATATTCTTTTGTCTTTGAATGCCTCCTTGGGTTTCTTCCTTTGGAAAATATCTTTATGCATCCTTGTCATGTTGTTCTAGTGACACCTACAAGTAAGATCACTAATGGAAAGCAAACATCATCCCAAAAATATCATATTCTAGCATGTTTCATGCAAACTTTCTAAATTTGAATCAATAGTGCGCTCATAAAGGGAAGATAAAGTTTATGGGTTCAGGTTGCATTGAAAAGAGACAATGGGTTGTGTGTTAACCACTGAGGATGCATTGTGTGCTTTTCTAAGAAGGGGAGTCCTAATGGAGGGTGTAGGGTGCAATCACAAGCAAAAAGGGAGTTCACAATGGACTATTAATGCAGGGTGCACTCAACTAGGAAGTCTTGGGCATAAGGAGGGTGAAGGTTACAATAACAAGGATCAAGGGGGGCTTGACTAATCATTGTTGCTATGATGTGCACTCAACTGAGAGAGATGACACAAGGAGGGCACAATTTAGAAGAACAAGGGGGTCTTGCTGCTTGAGAGTGTGTTGTTTTCTTGGAAGGGGGAAAAGGTAGGCTTGGGCACATGGCACAATCTCAAAAAATAGGGAGGTTATGCCCAAGCCTTGAGAGTGCATATTGAGCTCTCATAGGCCTAGTGGGAAAACTTGTGAAAACCGAAATTTACCTAATTCTAGAAGATAAGGCATGGGAAAACGCAACGATTTTGGAGTAAATACAAGTGTGAAACATACCAACTCATTAGTAACACTTAGACAAGACCTAATACTAAGAAGTATACATAAAAAAACTAGTTTACAAACACTTTTTGTGTACACCAAACCATGTATGTGTACATTTGTGACCAAAAGTGTCGTTTTGTGAATAAAAAGTGTATTAAGGCTTTTAAGTGCATTATGGATGTTCCTAAAGATTCAATGACACCTAGGAAAGAAAAAGGACACTTGAAACATATAAAATAACATGAGACAACATTTGGTGACTAAAAGCGACATTTTATATGACAGTAGGTAGGCTCCAAAATTTGAATGTAGCTTTAAATAGGCTCCAAAGCCACAATGCTTCCCGACACACTGGGCTTCTTCCTAGGAATAACTTTTAGTAAAGTCTTAGCACCACATGTACAACATGCATGTAACATCACTTGTACATAGCATTGCATTCGCAACATGTACATAACATTATCTATACACAACACTGCATATCCAACATGCACAGAGCACCATATGCACACGCACCACATATACGTCATGAAGACAATACAATATGTATACATCACTCCGTATGCAATATTCGCACAACCCTATTTGTACCATCATGTACATAACATTGCATAAATAAGATGTACACATGCTATATATACACAATACCATAAGTGCACACATCATAGATGCAACATGTACAATATATACAACATATGCATAACAGTAATACCACACATCCAAAACCACACTGATTCTACCAAGAAACCCTGCTCCTGGTGTCTTATCCATGCTTTTCTTGGAATGTCATGGACCACGCTGCTTTCATTATGTTGGTGTATCCTTTGGTATAACATGTACACAACATATTCATAGTATAATCACATAATATAAACTCATAACCACGTGATACTGACCTCATATATTTCTCATGACTACCCTTCCCAATTTATTCCTCATGAACTAGGAACCTCTTCATGCCATTCAGTTGCGTAAGCAATTATTCCTTCACAAGAATGATCCCTGACAATCCCTATTAAACAGTGACATAGATACATAGATACATATGTATATAATTGTTATTATAAAATAATCATCACCTTGTCATAAAATGACATACATACATTCATGTATATATATATATAAACATAAGCATAATCGTGATCATAACATAATTACTAGATAACATAAGGTCTAGGTTAAGATAAATTCCTTTATTCATGCAACACATGCACAACATTGAAAACAACAGTTCCCAACATAGCCAATGCATATGACACCTCAAATCCATTTACTTTACTGTTTCCTATTACCTTTCTCATGACTATGCTGCTACCGACCGTTTACCACAATGGACCCATACATTCCAACCAAAAATCATAACCTTATCTTTCACTACGCTTAATGCACTGAGCTTCATATAAATCTTACATTACCTTTCAGGTACCACAGAACTCTCCTCGAGCTCCATCAACTTTCCTCTTTCCCAACCAATTCCCAAGACTCAAAACAATAAAAGAGAATACAAGAAAAAACAAGAAGAATACCATGAAAACCCATAACAATATGACACTACAATGAAGTGGCAAGGCCTTCCACCAAACATAAACAAAACCGAAAATCAAGCTCAAAAGACCAAAAGCACAATAATGACATCATGACACAATCCCCATGGTTCCCAAGGAAAGCTCAACCTAGCCATTTTCAAGATTTCATGGCAACCTGTCTTGCCATGCAACTCCTTGCATCATGCTGCCATAAACACATAACTCTCAATGTATAATTAAGCATAATAATACACTAGTTACCTCATATAATTATGCCAAGCAGTTGTTTGCAACTAAACACATCCACACCATTTCTCAAGGGACTCCAATCCTTTAACAGATCGACATGTAGCTAAATACTAGCTAATATACCTATAAAGTGCATGTTCATGAATATAACACATATCCACATAATGTCAGACAAAATTAAGGTTAAGAAGACTTCATGTGTGCAAAGCACTCATTCGTTTGAAATTAGGGTCTCCAAACATAGCTAAAGGAATTCTTGCCCAATTCCTTTATTTTACCTTTTTACCTTGCAGGAATCCTCGCTTACTATATGTTGTCACACCACCCAAATGTTAGTTATATAGACACATCAACTATTACCTTGTCATGCCAATACCAAACATGTTACCCTACAACTTTTCACACATGTCAACCAAATGTTCCAAATATCAAGATCTATTAATTTGAAATCAAATGTTACCAAGACTAACAATCATGTCAAAATCCATAATTAACTCATAGTCATTAGTCATAATGCTACAACTATCACCTACTATACTCAAGCACATCTCAATTATCTCAACACACATATTTTAGTACAATCATCTTAAAATAGGATCATTTGAACACATACACAAATTATGAAATTCATTAAACATTCATACCATGTTAAATAAATCAACTAGATGACATAATAAACAATCAAGCACCAAATATATGACATAAGCAACTGATACCTTAATGTATCTTAGGGGAGATGATCTTGTCTGCACAATCAATTTAGTTAGGATGATATAACTTTACAACACATCATCTCAAGCACTCATAATATCATGATATCCATAACAATATCTAACTAACATGTTCACATCTTAAACTCATACACATATGGAAAGTCAATCTAGATTAGTATGACACCAACTCACAAATATGTCGGTTCATACCTGGATATCGCAACCATAACCATCTGCATAGGTCAAAACAGGTTAACACAATACATATAACATCAAGATCTTCAAGGCAATGAACATAACCATCACGCATATGACCAATCCAAATTATAACATCAATATCTCATTGAAATGACCCTAATCATTAAGTTAATAACATATAATAGCAATAAGCTATATATCATACTTATCAACAACATACAACATAATCATCAGGTTATCTAATATAAGACAACAATAGAAATGCATATAACTATAGGTTACTATCATCCTTGACTACCTCACACGTGTGCATATAACCACACTAATCATCTAACATCTGTCATGAATGTAACCATTACATCAAATACATGTCCATAAACCTAATGTATATAACCCTAATTCATATAATAATCCTTAACTTACATACCTGCATGCCAAACATACACTACCTATACGACAATCTGCGCTTATCCCAAAGTGTAATGCTGCAAGCTCATTATGATGATCTGCATCCCTTGTTGTATCTCAACTAGCTCATTTGCATCATAACAACCAATAGCATCATGATGACCTAAATTGCATACAATGACTTCACAAGGCATGTTTGACCTGCTATACATGCATAATCATAGCCATGACCATACATCCATAACAATAACCATTACTCCATTGCACAAATTGCCACATGCAACCAACAATATGCATAAGCAATGCCAAATCAACTACACCTATGCATAAACACATGTAGTCAAACATAAACGATCAATTCTTGTAATCAACCTTCAACACTAATACATGTAATCAAAATATTAAAAAATGTAACCCAACATACAAGGATGTAAGTAGGTATCATGAAATCAACATGTAAGTGACATATAATCCATACATAATCAATCACATGTTCCAAAAATCAAGACATCATGTCTACTAATTCGAAATCAGCTTTCACCAATACTAACAACCCATAAGCATACCCCCTTACTATCCATGTTCCACACTAAGTTAGAATTAGGAAGATACTATAATGGCCCGATATCCAATGTCCAATTATGGAAATGGGATCTCCAAATATCTACTAAATTTCACCAGATTTGAAAAGAAATGGATTTTTATTTCTCATTCATATATATGAGATTAAGTTAAAACATTGCACTTATTCCACTTGTAACATAATAACTAAAAACCTACCAGTTTTCCATTTCCTTATGTGCAACTATTCAAATTCTTTGTATGAAAATAGTCATAGATTAGCTACATCCATATTATCATGCTACAATACTATCCCATCCAAAAAAATAACATTTTCTTCAAACATTACCATACTTTTACATTTTCTTTAAACAATTACTATACTATTACATTTGCATGTAAGCATTTCTTCAAACACTTTACATGAAAACTAATATAGAAAATTATTTTCATACAAGTAAGCATATATCAACTACAGAAATACTATTACACATCAATACTATCCCCAACCACAAACAACATACTCATTGGGGCATTTTATCAAATAGTTTGTAAGCAAGTAATCATTGAACCATTTGAGCATTTCATCAAACACCTTGCATGCAAACTAATATAGCGAATGATTCAATGCATATATCCTAAACTATAGTAGTACAAGTTATGGAAACTAAACCATATGATCAGTGGTATTTTCCCTCACTATGGTTAAAGTTTCAACTTCTGATATTTCAAGGATGAAAAGTTATAACAAAGATACCAACACAATCCTATTTGGTGCACAATTCTAGGAGTATCCAAAAAACTCGACTTCCACTAGTCATATCTCCTAAAATATAATGAATAAATGTCTGAAATTTTTATCATAATACCACTAGGGTTTCCTCTCGTTGTGGAAAAAAATCAGTTCCAGAGAGTTCCCAGAAGAAATGTTATAAGAAAACGATCAGTGTGACCTGTTTGAGGCCTGATTTTTAGGAGAATTTTGAAGGTTCAACTCCCTCTTCTCATATATCCTAAAATATTGCAACCCAATATCGTAAATTTCTACCACATAATTTGTGGTATGTCCCCTCAACATGGGCAATATTTTAGCTTTTGAAAGCTTGCAAAATATGATTTATTTCAGAAATTCCAACATGACCTGTTTAACAATGCATTCAGGAAGGTCATCTTCCTTAAATCATAATTCCTAAAGTATTGTGAACCACGATTTGAAATTTTTACCACATTATTAGTGGGATTTACCTTAAATATGGAAAAAAATTCAACTTCTAATATGCCATAGAAGAAAATTTATAGCACATATGATAGAAAGGTCCAAAATTTAACCTTTGTTATTCATCTCACCTACGATAGAGCCCATCTAGTCCATGTGTTTGAATCATGCTCTGATACCACTCCATGACACCCTCCAGGGTAAATCTGCATATAAACAACATAATAGGAACAAAAATACAATAAACATATCAGCCATCAAATCCATATATACATAAGTACATTTTCACATGAAAATCAAGGGAATGAATTTTTTCATTAATAAATGCAATGAACCAACTGGTGATGGGACTACCGAATTCCACCCAACCATAGATTGGCTGAGCCAAGTCTCTCTTCACCCAATCACCCTCATTCCATATTCAAAGAATGAATGTGGGATCTCAGAGAACACATCAATCAAAACTCATCCAGAGCTTCCAGAGGCCACCCACCTCAACCCATCAAGCAGTGATTCCACCTCACGATCAGACATCACCAAAATCCATCATCATATTGGTATCCATCCAAGCCATCCAAGGCTTCCAGAGTGTTTTTCCAACCAAGGCTTCCAAAACTAGTAACTCAACCTATAGCTTATACAAGGCTTCCACAGAATTTGTCCAACCAAGGCTTCAAAAACTAGTAAATCAACCCTCAAATTATACAAGGCTTACAGAGCATTTGTCCAACCAAGACTTCTAGGACTAGTAACTCAACCCACCAAGGGCTTCCAGAGAATTTGTCCAACCAAGGCTTCTAGGACTAGTAGCTTAACCCAAGCTGTTACAGGGCTTGAAGATCATTTGTCCAACGAGGGCTTCCAGGGCTAGTAACTCAACCCAAGTTGTTACAAGGATTCCAGAGTGCTTGTTCAACTAGGGATTCCAAGACTAATAACTCAACCCAAGCTAAGGAAACATGAGAACCAACCAAAAAAAAGCAATGAAAGTAAACGCACAACCACCATGGCTATCTAGGAAATGGAAAGACTAGGAAATCCATTATCAATCCTGACCATCCTCCATGCTAATGACATATCATAAACAAGAAACCACATGCATGTGCCATGCATGCCAAAATTAGTGAAGAAATCATATATGCAACTCAGTACCTACAAGTAATCTAATATAGGTGCTGACATCGATGCCCTCATATGCTTTCCTACTCTTCCTTTGCCTTCCTGCTCCAAGAATCCAAGTATGCCACACCCACCAAGAGTGCTCCAAGAAAACTCTGAGCCTATAAGAGTATGAAGGAGAGAGAGAATAATGAGAGAGCTCAAAAACTGAACTGACAAAAAGGTTCACATTGAAAGGAAGAAGCTTCCTAACTAATCCTTAGAAGCCTTTTTATTAATGAGGCGTCTATGTTCTTCATTTTCCATTATTTTCCTACAATTTCCTCCTCACATGCAACCTGTGACCTTTCACCTGCCTTTTCTCCTAATTTCCATTATTTTCATATATAAATGCGCCAAAATAAATTTTTTCCAATTTAAAGCCTTAGCCATTACCTTTGCGAATTTGCTTAACCATAATTAACCAAATGAACACCCACTAGGATGTCCTACCCACCATTCATCTTGGAATACGTGCCCCATCATCTGTGGTATTTATATATTTTTACATGGAATTTTCACAAGGGTTGTTACAGAACCCTCCTCCTTGGGGAACACTATCCTTGGTGTTCAATGACACCTATAACCAACAAGACTGTTGAAACAAAACATACTTCCCATGGATCTTTATAACACATCTCGTTGCAGTATTTACAATGTAAGTCGCTCAAAATAAAAACATCATGAAAACATGACCATATAAAAACCATACCTCATGCTGGAGCTTTATAACACAACTCAATATGGTATTTACTATAACCACATATACACATGCATATCTTCTCAACCAGAAAATAAAAGAATATGATGCCTACATTTGCAACAAGGAAATCTAAAGGCTCACACCTCCACCCTAAAAGTAATACTGGGATTCACTTCCTTCTCAAGAAGTCCAAAATCCACTACAAAGTCAAATCTACATCTAATTCCCAACGCTATAATCACGTGCCATTTGTCCTCTCAGCAAACATTTACTGGCTCATTGTTCCAAGGCGCACTCCCAATGTTCATCTGATTCCATTTGGCAATGCTAAGGACCAAAACAAATGCATCCATGACCTGCCCTTCTCTGCTACACAGTCCCTTGGGAATCTAGTCACCCCTTCCATGCAGTGACTCACCTTCCAAGTTCCATTGGCACCCCCATCTTGGGTAGTCCATCCCTTAGCAAGGTTTCCTCACATTGGAAGATAAAAAAACCAAGGCATATACTTGCCTCAACACGTCATACTGGTCATAACATGATCATGGAAATCAATGGACACTATTGGCTACCAGTGTCCCACATTGGTCCTGTTCTCGAAATTATCAACATACTATTGCATTTCTAATTTCTTTCATTGTTGCTACTAATCCCTATAGTCGACTTCAACCACCCAACTGGGCATGTTCATGCTTCCGATACCAAGAACATAACTTCCATTAGATTCAAAATAAATTGAAATAACTTCAAATCATACCTCATTGGTAATTTGACAATAAGGTACACTTGGAATCATGTTCACTTCCTGTCACAAGAATTCAAACTAGCATCTTTGACCAAATCAACATGTATAAAAATATCACATCATGTTAGCTCAAAACACAACCATCATAGATCAGATCATAAATCACATGTAACAATCATAAACCAAAATCATAGATAATAAACTAGAATCATAGATCATAAATTAGAATAATAGATCCTAAATGAAAATCATAATTCACATGAAATCATCATAAACCAGAATCATAAGTCACATGCATAATAAAAATGAAATACAATATTGATACCTATCCTTGATCGATCCTTACTTCTGCCTCTATTCTTTTGTATAGACACCGGATTAGATGTCACACCCAGCAAACACCGAGTGCCTTCTCCTCTACTAGGTGCACATACACATAGTGTGCATCACACACATACAACCACACCTGACGCACAACACCATGCAATATATGCACCTACACTTGACATACAACACATACACCTACAACTAGTGTACAATATAGTGCATCCATCTATGCCCAATGTGAAATACCACCCAATACATGTACCTAGGCATAGTACAACACAACGAGTACACACACTGAAATACCATGACTACATGATGCAGATACATAATACCACGTTCCCACAACACATCATGTATGACATGCACATAATACCACATGTTCACTAGTACCATATGTACAACATGTACATAGTACCACTGGTACACCACACCACCTGCACAACATGTGCACAACATCACATGTACATGGTGTGACCTGCACATCGTGTACACAAAACCACATGTACACCACACCACTTTTACAACGTATACGCAATACCACATGTACACAATACCACACGCATGACATGAACGTGACACCACATGTACACAACACCACATGCAAGACATGTAGACAACACCACCTACACACATCACCACTTTTACGACATGTACACAACACCACATTCACACAACGCCACTTGTACAATCATGCACACCACACCATATGTACATAGCACCACATGTACAATGTGCACATAACACCACATATTCATAGCATTACATTCCCAACATGTACAAAGCATTATCTATACACAACACTGCATATCCAACATGCACAGAACACCATATGCACACACAACGTGTATACGTCATGATGACAATACAATATGTATACAACACTCCATATGCAATATTCACACAACCCTATTTGTACCATCATGTACATAACATTGCATAAATAACATGTATAGATGTTATTTATACACAAGTTCACACATCATAGATGCAACATGTACAACATATACAACATATGCATAACAGTAGTACCACACATCTAGAACCACACTGACTCTACCAAGAAACCTTGCTTCTAGTGCCTTATCCATGCTTTTCTTAGCATGCCATGGATCATGCTGCTTTCATTCTACTAGTGTATCCTTTGGTATAACATGTCCACAACATAGTCATAATATAATAACATAATATCAACACATAACCACATGATATTGACCTCATATATTTGTCATGACTACTCTTCTCACTTGATTCCTCATGAACTAGAAACCTCTTCATGCCATTCAGTTGTGTAAAAAATTATTCCTTCACAAGAATGATCCTTGACAATCCCTATCAGATAGTGACATAGATACATGGATACATACATATGTAATCATTAGCATAAACAAATCACCGCCTTGTTAGACAACGACATATAAATATTCATGTACACATATATAAACATCAAGATAATCATGATCATAACATAATTACCAGATAACATAAGGTCTAGGTTAAGAGAAATTCCTTTATTCATGCAACACATGTGCAACATTGAGAACAACGGTTTCTAGCATAGCCAAGGCATATGACACCTCAAATCCATTTACTTTACCTTTTCATGTTACCTTTCTCATGACTATACTGCCAGAGTCCATTTACCACAATGGACCCAGCCAGTCCACCAACTGTCATAGCCTTACCTTCCACTATGCTTACTTATGCACTGAGCTTCATCTAAATCTTACATTACCTTTTGGGCACCACACAACTCTCCCTGAGCTCCATCAACTTTCCTCTTTCCCAACCAATTCCAAAGACTCAAAACAATAAAAGAGAGGACAATAAAAAAACAACAAGAAGACCATGAAAGCCCATAACGATATGACACTACAACAAAGTGGAAAGGCCTTGCACTAGACATAAGCAAAAATGGAAATCAAGCTCAAAAGACCAAAAGCACAATACTGACACCATGACTCAATCCTCATGGTTCCCAAGGGAAGCTCAACCTCAGCCATCTTCAAGATTTCATGGCAACCTACCTTGCCATGCAACTCCTTGCATCATGCTTCCATAAACACATAACTGTCAATGTATAATTAAGTATAATAATAAACCAGTTACCTCATATAATTTTTCCAAGAATGTTGCTTGCAACTGAACACATCCACACAATCTCTCAAGGGACTCCAATCCTTTAACATATCCACATGTAGCTAAATACTAGCTAATATACCTATTTAGTGCATGTTCATGAATATAGCACATATCCACATAATGTTAGACAAAATTAAGGTTAAGAAGACTTCATGAGTGAAAAGCACACTTTCATTTAAAATTAGGGTTTCTAAACATAGCCAAAGGAATTCTTTCCCAATTCCTTTCTTTTACCTTTTTACCTTGCTAGAATCAAGGCTTACTATATGTTGTCACACCACCCAAATGTTAGTTATATAGACACATCAACTATTACCTTGTCATATTAATACCAAGCATGTTACCTTGCAACTGCTCACATATGTCAACCAAATGTTCCAAATATCAAGAAAACCATGTCTATTAATTTGAAATCAATTGTTACCAAGACTAACAATCATGTCATAATCTGTAGTCAACCCATATTCATCAGCCATAATAATACATCTATCACCTACCATAATCAAGTACATATCAACTGTCTAAACACATATATTTTAGTACAATCATCTTAAAACAATATCATTTGAACACATACTCATATTATGCAATTCATCAAACATTCATACCATGCTAAATAAATCAACTAGATGACATAATCAACAGTAAAGCACCCAACATATGACATAAGAAACTAATAGCTTAATGTATCTTAGGGGAGGTGATCTTATTTGCAAAATCAATCTAGTTAGCACGATATAACTTTACAACACATCGGCTCAAGCACTCATAAGATCATGATAGCCATAACAATATCTAACTAACATGTTCACCTCATAAACTCATACACGTATGCAAAGTCAATCTAGATTAGTATGACACCATCTCACAAATATGTCGATCCATACATGAATATCGCAACCATAACCATCTACATAAGTCAAACCAGGCTAACACAATACATATAACATCAAGATCTTTAGGGCAATGAACATAACCATCACGCATATGACCAATCCAAATTATAACATCAATATCACAATGAAATGACCCTAATCATCAAGTTAATATCATATAACAACAATAAGTTATATATCGTACTTATCAACAACATACAACATAATCATCAGGTTATCTAATATAAAACAACAATAGCAATGCATACAACTATAGGTTACTATCATTCTTGATTATCTGACACGTGTCCATACAACCACACTAATCATCTAACATATACCAGGAATGTAACCATAGCATAAAATACATGTTGATAAACCTAGTGTATATAACCCTAATGCATATAATAATCCTTAATTTACATACCTGCATGCCAAATATACACTACCTGTATGACGATCTAATGTTATCCCAAAGTCTTATGTTGCATCTTCATTATGATGTTCTTCATCCCTTGCTCTATCTCAATTAGCTCATTAGCATCATAACAACCAATAGCATCATGATGACCTAAATTGCATACAATTACTTCACAAGGCATGTTTGACCTACTATACATGCATAATCATAGCCACAACTATACATGCATAACAATAACCATTACTCCATTGTACACATTGCGGCATGCAACCAAAAATATGCATAAGAAATGCCAAATCAATTACACCTACTCATAAATGCATGTAGTCAAACATAAGTGATAAACTCTTGTAATCAACCTACAAGACTGATACATGTAATCAAAATATTAAAAAATGTAACCCAATATACAAGGATATAAGTAAGTATCATGAAATCAACATGTAAGAGACATATAATCCATACACAGTCAGCCACATGTTCCAAAAATCAAGACATCATGTCTACTAACTCAAAATCATCTTTCACAAATACTAACAAAGTATAAGCATACCCCCTTACTATCCATGATCCACACTAGGGTAGAAGGAGGAAGATACTATAATGTCTTGATCTCCAATGTCCAATTATGGAAATGGGATCTCCAAATCTCTACTAAATTTAACCACATTTGGAAAGAAATTTATTTTTATTTCTCATACATTTGTGTGAGATTAATTCAAAACATTGCACTTATTCCACTTATAACATAATAACTAAAAACATGCCACTTTTCCATTTCCTTACATGCAAATTTTCAAATTCCTTGCATGCAACCTTTCAATTCCCTTACATGCAACTCTTCAAATTCTTTGCATGAAAATAGGCATAGATCAGCTACATCCATATTATCATACTATAATACTATCCCATCCAAGAAAATAACATTTCCTTCAAACAATTACCATAGTTTTACATCTTCTTCAAACAACTACTATACTATTACATTTGCATGTAGGCATTTCTTCAAACACTTTACATGGAAACTAATATAGAAAACTATTTGAATACAAGTAAGCATATATCAACTACAGAAATACTATTAAACATCAATACTATCCCCAACCACAAACAACATACTCATTGGGGCATTTTATCAAACAATTTGTATGCAATTAATCATTGAACCATTTGAGCATTTCATCAAACACTTTGCATGAAAAATAATATAGCGAATGATCCAATGCATATATCGTAAACTATAGTAGTACAAGTTATGGAAACTAAACCATATGAGAAGTGGTATTTTCCCTCATTATGGTTCAAGTTTTAACTTTTGATATTTCATGGATGAAACGTTATAACAAAAATACCAACACAATCCTATTTCGGGTACAATTCTAGGAGTATCCCAAAAACTCGACTTCCACTGGTCATATCTCCTAAAATTTTATGAATAAATGTCTTTAATATTTATCATAATATCACTAGGGTTTCCCCTCATTGTGGAAAAGGATTCAGCTCCTGAGAGTGCCCAGAAGAAACGTTATAACAAAGCGATCAGTGTGACCTGTTTGGGGCCTAATTTTAGGAGCATTCCGAAGGCGCAACTCCCTCTTCTCATATCTCCTAAAATATTATGACCCAACATTGGAAATTTCTACCACATAATCTATGATATGTCCCCTCAATTTGGACAATTTTTTATCTTCTGAAAGCCTATAGAATATGATTTATTGCAGAAATTCCAACATGACCTGTTTACCAATGCATTCAAGAAGGTCATCTTCCTTAGATCATAATTCCTAAAGTATTGTGAATCACTATCTGAAATTTTTACCACATTATCAATGGGATTTACCTTAAATATGGAAAAAATTTCAACTTCTAATATGCCACAAAAGAATTTATAACACATATGACATAAAGGTCCTAAATTTAACCTTTGTTCTTCATTTCACCTAAGATAGAGTCCATCTAGTCCAAGTATTTGAACCATGCTCTGATACCACTCAGTGACACCCACTAGGGTAAATGTGCATATAAACCAAATAATAGGAATAGAAATACAATAAACATATCATCCATCAAAATCCATATATACATCAGTACATTTTCACATGAAAATCAAGTGAATGATTTTTTTCATTAATAAATGCAATGAACCAACCAATGATGGGACTACCACGTTCCATCCAACCATAGATTGGATGATCCAAGTCACTCTTCACCCAATCACCCCTATGCCATATTCTAAGCATGAATGTGGGATCTCAGAGAACACATCAATCAAAATTCATCCAGGGCTTGTAGAGGCCACCCATCTTAACCCATCAAAGAGTGATTCGACATCATGGTTAGACATCACCAAAAACCATAATCAAATTGGTATCCATCCAAGCCTTCTAGGGCTTGCAGAGCATTTTTCCAACCAAGGCTTCTAGAACTAGTAACTCAACCCACAACTTATACAGGGCTTCGAGAGAATTTGTCCAACATAGGCTTGCAAAACTAGTAACTGAACCCACAAATTATACAAGGCTTCTAGAGCATTTTTCCAACCAAGAATTCTAGGACTAGTAACTCAACCCACCAAGGGATTCCAGAGAATTTTTCCAACCAAGGCTTCTAGGATTAGTAACTCAACCCAAGCTGTTACAGGGCTTCTAGAGTGTTTGTCGAACCAAGGCTTCCAGGACTAATAACTCAATCCAAGTTGTTAGAAGGCTTCCAGAGCATTTGTTCAACCAGGGCTTCCATGATTAATAACTCAACCCAAGCTAAGGAAACATGAGAAACAACCAAAACAAAGTAATGAAAGTAAGCCCGCAATCACCAAGGCTATCTATGAAATGGAAAGGCTATGCAATCCACTATCAATCCTGGTCATATCATAACCAAGAAAACACATGCATGTGCCATGCAAGCCAACATTAGCAAAGAAATCATACATGCAACTTAGAACCTGCAAGTAATCTGATGTAGTTGTTGATGCTGATGCCCTCTTATGCTTTCCTACTCTTCCTTTGCCTTCTTGCTCCAAGAATCCAGGTATGCCACACCCACCAAGAGTGCTCCAAGAAAACTCTAAGCCTATAAGAGTATGAAAACAAAAAGGTTCATACTAAAATGAAGAAGCTTCCTAACTAATCTTCAAAAGCCTTTTTATTAATGAGGCCTCTATGTTCTTCATTTTCCATTATTTTCCTACAATTTCCTCCTCACATGCAACCTGTGACCTTTCACCTTCCTTTTCTCCTCATTTCCATTATTTTCATAAATAGATGTGCCAAAATAACTCTTTTACTCTTTAAAGCCTTAGCCATTGCCTTTGCTAATTTCCTTAACCATAATTAACCAAATGAACACCCACTAGGATGTCCTGCCCACCATTCAACTTGGAATATGTGTCCCATCATCTGTGGTATTTATATATTTTTACATGGAATTTTCACAAAGGTTGTTACAGAACCCTCCCCCTTAGGGGAACACCATCCTGGGTGTTTAATGACACTTATAACCAACAAGAATATTGAAAACAAAACATACTTCCCATGGAGCTTTATAACACATCTCTTTGCAGTATTTACAATGAAACACCTGCTCAAAATCAAACATCATGAAAACATGACTAGATAACAACCATACCTCATGTTGGAGCTTGATAACACATCTCAATATGGTATTTACAATAACCACATATACACATATGCATATTTTCTCAACTAGAAAATAAAAGAATATGATGCCTACATCTGCAGGAAGGAAATCCATAGGCTCACACCTTCACCCTAAAAGTAATACTGGGATTCACTTCCTTCCCAAGAAGTCCAAAATCCACTACGGAGTGAAATCTGCATCCAATGTCCAACGCTATAATCTTGCGCTAGTTGTCCTCTCAATGAACATTTACCAGCTCATTGTTCCAGGATGCACTCCCAATGTGCATCTGATTCCATCTGGAAATGCTAATCACCAAAAAAATGCATTTGTGACCTTCCCTTCTCTGCCACACAGTCCCTTGGGAATCAAGTCACCCCTTTCGTGTAGTCACTCACCTTCCAAGTTCCACTGGCACCCCCATCTTGGGCAATCCATCCCTTAGAAATGCTTCCTCACATCGGAAGATAAAAAAAACCAAGGCATATACCTGCCTCAACACATCATACAAGTCATAGAATGCTCATGGAAATTAATGGACACTATTGGGTACCAGTGTCCCACAATGGCTGTGTTCCTGAAATGATTTACCAACATATAGCTGCATTTCTTTAAGGCCTAATTTTAGGAGCATTCAAAAGGCTCGACTCCCTCTACTCATATCTCCTAAATTATTGCAACCCATTATCTGAAATGTCTTCCAAATAATTCTGGTATGTCCCCTGAATGTGGGTAATTTTTCAGCTTCTGAAAGCCTACATAATATGAGTTATTGCAGAATTTCCAACATGACGTGTTTAACGGTGCATTTAGGAAGGTCATCTTCCTTAGATCATAATTCCTAAAGTATTGTGAACCAATATCTGAAATGTTTACCACATTATCAATGGGATTTACCTTCAATATGGACGAATTTTCAACTTCTAATGTGCCACAAAATAAAAGTTATAACACATATCACAAGAAGGTCTATAATTTAACCTATGTTCTTCATTTCACCTATGATAGAGCCCACCCAGTCCAAGTGTTTGAACCATGCTCTGATACCTCTTTGTAACACCCTCTGGGTTAAATGTGCATATAAACAAAATAATAGGAACAAAAATATAATAAACATATCAACCATCAAAATCCATATATACATCAATACATTTTCACTTGAAAATCAATGGAACGAATTTTTTCATTAACAAATGCAATGAACCAACCGATGATGAGACTACCACATTCCACTAGATCATAAATTGGCTAAGCCAAGTATCTCTCTAGCCAATCACCCCTGTGCCATACTTGAAGCATGAATGTGGGATCTCAGGGAACACATCAATCAAAACTCATCTAGGGCTTCTAGAGGCCACCTAGCCCAACCCATCAAACGGCGATTCCACCTCATAGTTGGACATCACCAAAAACCATCATCATATTGGTCTCCATCCAAGCCTTACGGCTTCCAGAGCATTCATCTAGCAAAGGCTTCTAGAACTAGTAACTCAACCCACAACTTATATAGCGCTTCTAGAGCATTTGTCCAACCAAGGCTTCCAGAACTAGTAACTCAACCCACAACTTATATAGGGCTTCTAGAGTGTTTGTCCAACCAAGGATTCTAGGACTAGTAACTCAACCCACCAAGGGCTTCTAGAGAATTCATCCAACTAGGGCTTTTATGACTAGTAACTCAACCCAAGTTTTTACAGGGCTTCTAGAGCATTTGTCCAACCAGGGTTTCCAGGACTAGTAACTCAACCCAAGTTGTTACAGGGCTTCCAAAGAGTTTGTTCAATAAGGGCTTCCGAGACTAATAACTCAACCCAAGCTAAGGAAACATGAGAACCAACCAAAACAAAGCAATGAAAGTAAACTCATAATCACCATGGCTATCTAGGAAATGGCAAGCCTAAGAAGTCCACTATCAATCTCGGCCATCCTACATGCAAATGATAGATCATAACTAGGAAACCACATGCATATGCCATGCATGCCAAAATTAGTGAAGAAATCATACATGCAACTCGGTACCTGCAAGCAATATGATGTAGTTGTTGATGTTGATTCCCTCTTGTGCTTTCCTTCTCTTCCTTTACCTTCTTGCTCTAAGAATCCAAGTTTTCCATGCCCACCAAGAGTGCTCCAAGAAAACTCTAAGTCTCTAAGAGTATGAGGGAGAGAGAGAATAATGAGAGAGCTCCAAAAATGAACTAAAAAAAAGGTTCACACTGAAAGGAAGAAGGTTCCTAACTGATCCTCAGAAGCCTTTTTATTAATGAAGCCTCTGTTTTCTTCATTTTCCATTATTTTCCTACAATTTCCTCCTCACACGCAACATGTGACCTTTCACCTTCCTTTTCTCCTAATTTCCATTATTTTCATAAATAAATGTGCCAAAATAACTTTTTGCCTCTTTAATGCTTAGCCATTGACTTTTCCAATTTCCTTATCCATAAACAACCAAATGAACACCCACTAGGGTGTCCTGCCCACCATTCATCTTGGAATACATGTCCTATCATCCATGGTATTTATATATTTTTACATGGAATTTTCACAAGGGATGTTATAGAGAATCTTTTGCTTCTGTTGTGAATTGATAGAGGTCATGGCCCTTAACAATATGAATTGGCTTGATCTCCATATCGTATTCCTATAAGCAGTTCATCCAGTCTTCTCTCTTCCCACCCAGATATTGTTGCACAAAGAGTGTTTTGACTACAGATGAGGTGCATATATGATCGTGTGAGCTTTGAGGAGATAGGGCCTAAAACACTTAACTTTCTTATATATTTCATAGACATGTTTATCAATGGAAAGTTTTTTTAAATTTCACCCCTATAAACCAACACTCATAAAAGATATAGGTCATTAAATTCCTTCATGGTCCTTTTCAGTAAATATTACCATGATAGATGCATCAAAAGAGAAAGCATATAACAAGAAATATTTGCCACAATCTAGACTATATAGTGCAACAGAATCAAAGATGACTTATTTAATACATGAAAAAACATCCTTTCCCATTTTTAAATCAAATATTTCTTTATCATCTCTTGTAGTGGCTTGATGATTTGTGCATAATGAGAGATGAACTTACATAGGAAATTAATCTTCCCTAGGAAAGACTACAAAACGTTCCTGTTCATAGGAAATCATATTAGAGCTATAGTTTTGACCATTTCTAGATCAACCTTGATTCTTCTTTTAACAATGATGTTTCCTAAGAGAGTTCCTTTCAACACACCAAATATGCTATTTTTTGGATTCAAATAAATCCCATACTTATGACATTTCTTGATTATTTGATTGAGATGATGCACATGGTTTGATCTCTTCTTTGAAAATACAATTACATCATCCAAATAGACTATTAAACTTTGTCCAATTAATCCATCGAAGGAGATATCGATAGAACTTTCAAAAGTATCGCTGACATTGATAAGTCCAAATGGAATGTGCTTAAAGGAAAGAGTCCCCCACTTTGTCCTTAAGGTGATATTTAGACAACTGGTTTCGCCACAAGAACTTAATTATATCTAGAGAATCCCTATAGCAAGGAGAAAATCTCCAGCCCAGATACTATTTGGAGTATTTGTTCCATGAATGGCACTAGTTAATTATATTTGTCTGATTCTTGGTTGAGGTTGTAAAAACAGACACATGGGCATATCTCACCAAAACTTTTTCTCATAGGGACTAAGTTGGAAACCCAAATAGAGTGTCTTACTTTGAAGATGATCTAAGAATCCAACAACTTTCTTAACTCCTTTTGGATCAAGGTTTCAAGTGTTGGATGGATTTTCGTCAGATTTTATTGAAATGGATGTACCCCTTCTTTAATAGGAATGGCGAGCTAGATAATACATATATCATATTCCTTTAAATCATCATATGTCCATTCAAGGATACTTGTTGAAAAGACGAATGAAAGCATGTCATTCTTGTGGGAATAACATGTACTGATGTTTACATATTTCAGATCATCTTTGGTTCCCAAGTTGACTTCTTCAAATCATAACTTTGAGCTCTGAGTCTTAGTATCAACTAGTCCTCTAAAGCAGTTTTGCAGGTTATAGATTTTTTCCCGAGATACCACACCTTTAGGCATAGTATTCCATCTTGTTGGTTCAACTACTCCCTGCAAAGCCTTATCATGCTCATCTTCTTCAATGGACACATCCTTAAACATGTCCACATTTCTCATAAAATGAAATATCTATTGTTCATCATTAAAAATAAGAAATTTAGTCATGCTATTAGGCACAAACAATTTCTAAATAATCTCTATAGAAAAACCATATCTTACAGGTGAAATCCCAATAGTTGCATTAGTTAATTTATCTGCAGTGACATTTCTAACTCTAGGAACAAAAAGAAAATTAAATTCTTTAAAATGAGAAATAAGTAGCAATACCTCTTGTTTGTCATTTTTCAAATTTGGTGATACACAGTGGGTAGTGTTTTGTAGCTGACGCGTGACAACCTTTGTGTCATGGGTTAATTTGAGCACCTCGACCTTGAGGTCAATGGCTTTCTTTATTCCCAAAATGAGTGCTTCATATTTGGTAGTGTTGTTCGTGCACTCAAACTACAAGTGAAATGATATATTTTAACTCTTTTTATGTGGGTATATGATAACAAAACCAGCTCGAGATCCATCCTAAGTCTTAAAAACATCGAAATACAAATTCCAAATATCAATAACTACTAAGCTAGTTCCTACATTATTACTATTATGTACATCTACATTACACAATTCATTTGCACCATCTGGACTACAAAGAAGGAGCTTCAATTGTGTATCTGATGGGATAGGTGATGCCTACACTTGGTAACACTCATGATCAGTCTCTAAAAAAAACTCCAAAAATAATGTTTGCAAAGCCAAATGTCTCATATTTCCTTCAATTTGTGTCACAGTATACTTCTGGTAGGGCTCACTTTCCACTTGAATATGGTTATTTATGCCCTTATACAAAATCCATAAATGTGTCCGGTCTGTTGAGAAATATCCTTGTAGCTTATTGGACCAATCTCTACTTAGAATTAAACCATAGGATTCAGGAATCTCCACAATAAAATTGTTAATGCATTGGTGCACTCTATGGTATGATGATATGTGAATGATAAAATTGTTGAGTTCACCAATTACCTGGACCAATGATCTATCAATTTGAATGACATATGCATCAATTTTATCCCATTTAGCTTTAATTTTCTTGGCAACAAATAAAGGACTTATGTCTGTGGAAGCAATAGAACCAACCAAACATTTATGGAGATTATAATTAAAGAATTAAAATGTTAAGAGAAAGGGAGGGAATATAGTGTTAATATTTAAATTTACAACATTAACCATAGACTCAAGAATACCAAGAGACTTACCTAACATGGGTTGAGAAGAAGAGGCTTGCTCACCTAATGGAGGTTGTGAAGAAAATTCTTAGACAATTAGCTCATGCTAACATGTTATATTTTCAAGCTCAAAGATTGAAATGTTAGCATGAGCTCTCTTCATATCTACAATGATGTTATAATCAATATTTGTGTTTCTAACATGTAGTATTGAAGTATTAGGAGGTGTAGCTTTGTTAGCAACTTCTAGAGTGATGGACTTGTTCTTATTTTTTGCAGAAGTGCTTTTAGAAGAAGGAGCACTTCCAGACTTGTTCTGTGTACTCTAAGTAGTCTTAGTTGGTGTTAGAATATTTCTTAACAGTTGTTTCTTCAACTCCTTCTAGGAAATCGGTCCTTTTCTCCTTAGATTATATAAACTAGTTGTAGAATGAGGAGAAGCTTCACTTGCCGGTGGTTCCTCAAAACTATTCTTATCAACATTGAATACAATTCTGAATGCATTAATTGAGTGTCCAACACATGTACCTTCCTCGGTCGTGGAAGCTTCATTTATGTCTTCAATCTACAAAAAAATTAAAATATTATATTTTGAACTACAAAATTAAAATATTATATTTTGGATAATTATGGACACTCTCTAGGGAGCTTATAATATATTAGACAACTCAAGTACCTTGCAACACCAATATAGTTTAGTCCTGGCCCTCTTACTTGACCCATAATTCTTATGCAAGCATACCAAGGGACATGAAAGCTCAAATTTGGCCATGTTATTGAGAATGAGTCATAGCTTCCGAATTTGAAGGATAACATTTTGATCAAGAACTACCATGGATAATTTTGTATAACAGTTTGATCAAGGACTACCACAGATGCATATTAGTGTCATATTGAGCAAGCAGTGGATCAACGTGCATGTTATTCTTTGTGGATTTGATATGACATTCAATATTATCGAAATTAGGACCTATGTCATTGCAAGAAGGTTAATGAGGGAGCATATTATGAATATATTAATGAATAAATTTTGGCAGATGTTTCACAAGCTCAAGTTGGAACTCATCAGCAGGGGGAGGTTTTTTATCAACTTGATTTTTGGGTTGTCCAATTCCATAGGATGTACGAGAGTTTCATAAGCAAGACAACCTAGTTCCTTTTTGTACAAAAACTCTTCATTACCTATATTATTAACGATAGAAATTTTATTAGGACATGAACCATGAGGAGGATGAGGAATTTCACACTAAGTAATTCTATCCTCAGAGTTTGAGACTTTTCCCAAATCATAGAAGTTGGAAAGACAAAATCAAACCTTGAGATTAGGCTAATTTTTAACTTGTAGATTATCATCAGAATTAGGAATCATTTCAAATTCAAATTTTTGCAAAGAAAAACAAACCAATCAATGAATTTTTTCACTCAAATACATCCAATCCAAGTCTCTTTGATGAAATTGATAACAAATATGGACAAATCTATTAGAAAAATTTTCAAAATATTCATGTGGTTTCCATCTAAGCTCATTAATATTTTTAAATAGACTTTGAAAATCATACCTCTCAAAAGCACGATAAAGTTTCTTAACCAATTGCTTGAAAGATTGGGTAGACACAATTGGTAATGTTTTTCACCATTCCTTGATGTGACCTCCAATCATAAGGGTGAAAAGTAAAAAGTCAGCAACTTTACAATGTACTTCATTAGAAACACACAAATGAAGGAATTGATGTGTATGTTCAAACATGGATATTCCACTTTCACCATCAAACTTATTCCCTGAAAAGTGATGAATTGTTTCTATAGGGACTGAAATATTAAGGCTTTTAGAAAATTAAACATGACATAAAGATTTAGGAAGGATCCATTTCAAAATATGATGTCAATGTAGGGGTGTGATGGGCTCATCTCGTCATCTGGCCCTATTTCTAGTGCTAGAAATATGTTGATGGGGGAAATGGCTTGTCAATAGCTATAGGTTCTCCCTAGTGTGAAGTCCCAATTACAACTCACACCATTTGGGATAGGAGCCCCATCCAATATTGAGGCCTAGCTACCATCATATAATTTTTTCTCTTGGTTATTGAATGTGAAGATGTTAGAGCAAGAGAAAGAAAGAAATTTTCGGACAATGTGAATGAGGTCAACTCGTGATTGATAACTTGCATAACGAGATAAAAGGATATAATAACAAAACAAAAAAAAGAAGCATGCCTCAATAAGGATTAGTAAGCTAAAACCATATCAAATATACATGAATAGGGAAGTGTTACAGGTTAATTTAAAACTAGTTCACAATAAGTTACCGACATTGCGTGGAATAAGAAACCAATCATTCAAGGTGAACATGTAAGCCATAAGCTAAGAATAAGTTGATTAAATATTGACCACATGAAAGCACACATACAAACATGCTGTAAATACAAGAAATCCAATACAACCACCATAAATATGCATGGGAATCCAGGTTGAAAGTGAATAAATTCTCATTATCCATGTTGCATATTCAAGTACATATTCCACAAGTTCATCAAGTGCCATTAGTGGAACATGGAAAGTTCATAAATGTGTGGGAAAATCTCCATAGATTGTTGTGTTTACTCGATAAATGTATGGAAATGGTTCCATGCTCTAGATATTGTGGTATATATGAATACCAATTCATGGTTGAATTTTTCAGAGGAACTTGTTCAAGGTTCTACATTTCTATTTCCTGTTCCCATCATAAAATATCTTCTTATGGAGAATCTCTTGCTTCTACTATGAGTTGACAAAGGTTGAGACCCTTAATAGTATGAATTGGATTGGGCTATAGATAATATTCCTATAAGTAGGTCATCGATTTCACTCTCTTATCACCCATATCTTGTAGCAAAAAGAGTCCTGAGACTGCTGAATGAGGCACATATATGATCGTGTGAGATTTGAGGAGATTGGGCCTAAAATGCTTAACTTCCTTATTTTCTCCATATTCTTGTTTATCAATGGTAGGTTGGTTTAACTCTAACCCTATAAACCAGTGCTCATAAAATATATAGGTCATTCACTTCCTTCATGGTCATTTTGAGTTAATACTAATGTGATAGATGCATCAGAAGTGAAAGTCCATAATAGGAAATATTTGTCATAATCTAGATTATACAACACATGAGAATCTACGATGGCTTATTTAATAAGGCAAAAAACATCCTTTTCCCTTTTATCCTATTTGTAAATCACATATTTTTTTATCATCTCTTGTAGTGGATTGATGATCTGTGCATAATTAGAGATGAACTTATGTGCGAAATCACACTTCCCCAAGAAAGATTGTGAAAATTTCTTGTTCATAGGAAACTGGATTTGAGCTATATTTTTTACCCTTTTGGGACCAACCTTGATTTCTCTTTTATAAATAATGTGTCCTAAGAGATGTCTTTCAACACATCAAAGATGTTCTTTTTGGGATTCAAAGAAATACCATACTTATGAAATCGCCTGAATATCTACTTTAAATGATGCACATGGTCTAATATCTTATTTGAAAATATAGTTACATAATTGAATAGACTATTACACTCTGTTTAATTAAGCCATGGAAAGTCTTATCTATATCCCTTTGAAATGTAGCACCAACATTGATAAGTCTGAATGGCAAGAAATTAAAAACAAAAGTCCCCCACTTTGTCTAGAAGGTGGTATTTTAGATGATATAGTTCCTCCACTAGCACCCAATTATATTTGGAGAATCCATCTAATAGTGAGAACATCTTCGACCCAGATATTGTTTGGAGTATCTATTCCATAGATGGCACTGGATAATTATATTTTTATGATGCCCGGTTGAGGTTGTGAAAATCGATAGAAAGGCATATCTCATTGGATTTTGTCCTCACATGGACCAAGTTGAAAACCCAAGTAGTTTGTAGGTTTTAACCTTGTACAGAAATTACTTGCATACGAATTCTAAAACACAGAAAATAAACAATGCGAGAGCATAACACATAAAACACATATATGCAAAGATTTTCCCTTGGATCCCAAAACCGGGACTACCATCTTGATTTTTCATTATGTTCCTTTCAATGTTACAATACATATTTATACATGTCGAAGCATCCAATACCATGGACTGAAAATCATTGCGTCCAAAACCATGGACTGAAAACCATCGCATCCAAAACCATGTGTGAAAACCATGCACAAAACCTATTATGAAACCAACTCACAAAAAGATAGAAAGGATAGATCGACGCCTTAGAATTCAGCATCTTCAAGGGGGCAAATATACCAAATGTTATGAAACCAACTGACAAAGAGATAGAAAAGATAGATAAATTACTTATAATTCAACCTCTTCGAGGGGGAAACCTCCTTTACGTTACACAAATGAAAGATTCTTGGATGATACAAATGACAAGAATATCATGATCCATTTTTACCTTGAAGTATCTTCCCATTAGGTAAGGTCACCATTTATTAAGTGCGTGTAGTATTGCCAACATTTCCTTCTCATAAATAGCTTTCTTGAGATGTAGCTGTAAAAATACCCAATCGCCTACATAAAAAATTCTTTGACTGCAATGTTGAATTTCTTGTTGTTTCATTCGATTATGCACCAAAGTAGCGTTATCCTTTAAAAGTTGGAGAACTTGTTCTTGATGCTCGGTATGATCTTTCACTTCTTGAATCTTTTTCTTCTTGATATATCCTTCTATATTGAGAGTTTGAGTAGTAATTTCTTCCAATGCATTACAAGATATGGTTGGATTCATTTCATGATGCTCAATGTGATCTTTCACTTCTTGAATATTTTTCTTCTTGATATGTCCTTCTATATTAATAATTTGAGGAGTGGTAATTCCTGCCAATGCATTGCAAGATATGGTTAGATTCATTTGTTCTTTCTCAATGTGATCTTTCACTTAAACCTTTTTCTTCTTGATATGTCCTTCTATCTTGAGAGTTTCAGGAGTGGAAATTCTTGTCAATGCTTTACAAGATATGGTTGGATTCATTTCTTATTTCTCTAGGGTTGGTTCCTAGTGTATATCCTCTTTTTTTGATGTTTCTTGATCCTTTTCTTCCTCCTCTTTACAATCAATGTAAAATAATTTCTTCTCAGCACACTTATGACCTTTAATGTATTTGTTATCACAATTGTAACACAGTCCTTTTGCTCTTTTCTCTTCAAATTGTTGTGGTGTCACCCTTGTGGAAGGCTAGGAGAAACAACACCTCCATCTTTATAGTTGTGAGGGGTAGAATTCCTTGTTGCCATAATTTTTATTTCCACTTTTCTTGCCAACCTGAATGCCTTCTCCAATGAATCAGGTTCCCAAAGATGAACCTCATGTTAAATGTTATCCTTTAAAGTCCCTATGGAGACATCAATCCTCTGGTTCTCTAGAATATCATTTTCCCTTATATTCAATTTTTGAAAGTCCTCAATGTGCTCTACCATTGAACACTTTCTTTTTATATTTATCAATTGGCTAAAGAAGATGTTTCTCTTTTATCCTCATAATGTGCTATGAGTTCCTCCGTGAAAGTTGACCACGTGACAAGTGGTTTATGAGAACAAAGCCCTTTATACCATAAAAATTGATCTGGTTCTAAATAATTACATGCAATACATACCTTTTGTAATAGTGGTACACCATGTAGATCAAAATATTTCTCCATTTTTAGTATCCAATTTACCAGATCCTTACCATCAAACTTCCTCATCTCATTTTTTATTTATTTTAGGAGCTCGATCTTGAAACGACTGTAACTCTGTAATTTCAAATCTTTAAGTTCTAAAATTTCATCCCGTAGTAGTCCTTTGAGCTCTCTTTCTAAATCCACAAGTCTAATCACCATTGGATTCTCAAAGAAAGATTTATTCCCAATATCCCATGATGACCTAATTATAGATTGGTTTAGTAGAGCGAACTTGTATGACGTGTCGTGGGTCACTGTTTCAACCTTAGGTTCTAAAAATGATATCCAAAAAACTAAATTCTGTCTTCTTTCTGTATCTTCTTACGAAATTCAATATGATGCTCAGAGCGAATGTTATAATGATTTTCCCAAGGTCGCATGTTTATGATGTAATTCGAGAGCCTCCTAAAACCTTAACTTCCTAAGATTATAGATCTGAAAATATAGTGAGACAAGATCTGAAATTCGAACTCAAGGTTTAGACCACTTTCTTTGCAAATGTGATTTTTTTTTATCTTTTGAAACTTTGTAGCAAACAAGTTATAGAGAAACTTCCACAATGCCCTATTTTAGATGAAATTATGGATCTCTCAAAAACCCTAACTTCCTCAGAACATATATCTGAAAATATAGCGAAACAAGATCTAAAATTTGGACCCGAGGTTCAGCGAGATTTCTTCTTAAATGGGTTTTGTCTTTATCTTCTGAAACGTCGAAGAAATAAAGTTATAGTGAAAATTCCACGATGACCTCTTTGGAGCAGTGAAACCCTAGAATCCAAAGCTCTAATACCAAATGTTATGAAACCAACTCACAAAAAGATAGAAAAGATAGATCAACACCTTATAATTTAGCCTCTTCAAGGGGGAAACCTCCTTTACATTACACAAATGAACAATTCTTGGATG
>APFE031484793.1:195548-211495 GCA_000404065.3 Pinus taeda | reverse complement strand
TTATTTTCAAGATTAACTAAATGGGTTTCGAAGATGAAAAAAACCATCAAATTGGAAGAGTGAGACTTTTTTTTTAAAAAGAAATTATATGCATAAAACTTATACTAGCACCTTCTAGTGGAATTGATAGTGCACTAATCCATTGCTTGCCATTATTTTTGTTTTGGTACCACCTTATAGCATAGCCGGGTTCAAATGCTATTTTCCATGACGGACAATTGAATATCTTCAACTCTAATTGTTATTGAGGGGTTCCACAAAGATGTCACATGAGAATTTATGGTGCCCATTTTGACGTAGACAACTATCTATGTTAAGGTTTTATGTTGCAGTTCCGTATATTATTTATTTATGGACATTGTGTAATATTGATGCATTTGGTTGAACATGTGAAACTACTTAGGTTTGATTTTGATGATGGAAACATTTGATGTATGACTTACTTGGTGATGATTTATCTAGTACATGACTTATCAGAGCTATTGTCATTTCATGTATGGCTTAAGTGGATATGATTTATCTAATGAATGACCTAGCAAAATTATGATTGTTTCCAGTATGAACTACAAAGTGACATATGGATACTAGACTTAATAATGTGATGATTATGCATCTTGTTGTTATATAAATGCATGAATGAGAGCTAACCTGCAGCGAGAAAGAATTATATGATAGCCGAGAGCTACTCTTCCATTGAGGGAAGGTTGAGACATCGCATGGGGAAGGTATAATGCACATTGTTCTATTACATTTGGTATCTACTTGATATGCACTCTTATGACACGAGTAAAATGCAAATGACAGGTGGCAAGATGACTTGACTGGATTATTCGATGACAAGTCCAACCAGCTCTGTAGTGTGGTCCGTGTTGTGAAGGAGGGGTGGAGGTGTTTCCCACCGTGTATCCTCCGAAACCTGGAATCGTGGGGAGGACAGTTGAATGCTCCCCCTAGACATGTGATGATGATTGCCAGTTGCCTGCTGGGGGAAGTTAGGTCGATGTATTCGACACTCCCACCATGATGGTTTTATGAGTGGTTAGTATGGCCGTTGCCACTGATAAAGCAGCAGAGGATGGATAGGGTGGGAACAGAAGTAGGCCAGGGTGGATAGGAGGATATAGATCAGTTGGAGACTCTTGATGGGAAGAAATGTCATTTTCAGACTTATCCGATTTCACTGCTATAACTCTCTCCGGTTGCTATGCTTTCAAACTCCTTGCATCTTTTCATTCTAACTTCGGGACGAAGTTTTCTGAAGGAGGGGTGTATGTAATGCCCCACTTAAATCTTATCCTATAGATTTTGTTAATGTTTACATTATCTAAAAATATTGAGAAATATAGGTCTAATATAAAATTCATGATTTCCATTATTTAAATTCTCCACTTACCTTCTCAAATTGAATATTGGGTAGAATTTGGTCTCCATCCATTATTTCAAAATGTATGTATTCATTTCACATTACCCAATGTACCCTCACATTTATTAAGGAGAAGACATTGTCCTCTCCATGTAATTACATTTCACATTCCCCCATGTGCCCTCACATTTACTTGGGAGAAGACATAGTCCTCTCCAACTCATTATATATATATATATACATTTCACATTACCCAATGTACCCTCACATTTATTAAGGAGAAGACATGGTCCTCTCCATGTAATTACATTTCACATTCCCCCATGTACCCTCACATTTTCTTGGGAGATGACATAGTCCTCTCCAACTCATCATCAATAACTATATTCATTCCACATTACCCAACGTACCCTCACATTTACTAAGGAGTAGACATGGTCCTCTCCATGTAATTACATCTCACATTTCCAAATGTACTCCTAGCTTACTTGGGAGAAGAGAAGTCAACTATAAGGATGGGTGAGAAGTGAATGAAATTAATGAGAGGTGGTTGAGATGGAGAAGGGAAGGAGGGTATAAAAAGGGAAGGGGGAAGGGAGAAAAAGGGGAGGTTTTGGGAGGTTTTGCTTATGATTGTGGGGGTTGGTTGTGATTGTTTTGGGCTTGTTATGATTTTGAGGAGACCTTGGAAACCTATGGAGGTTTCTTGGGTTTGAGAGGAGGAAAGTACTGTATCTGGTTTTGCACGTTCTTCTTGACGACACACTATATCTGGTTGGACTTGGGCACGGAGGGCTAGGGAACCTGTGGAGGTTTCCTGGGCTAGGAATTTGTTTCGTAGTTGGCTGGGAGGTAAATCCGGTTGGGTCGGTGAGAGGGAGCATTCAGCTGGAGCTATAAGACAAAGGTATCATCATCAACCGCTGGAACAGATATTTTTCCATGGACTACTCCTGTTAGGTTGATATCAATGGAATGATCACCTTAATTTATGTTGCTTATGATAAAATGATAAGATGTTAAATGTTTAAAGCTTTGTGAGAAGGTCAGCAAGCTCCTTTTATTACTTGCAAAAAAAAAAAAAAAAAGATCTGTTAGTGTATAATAGATTGAGGCTCTAATAATAGGAATCAGGTTCTTACAAGCTAGATCTTTGGTTTGCATAGTCTTTGTTTGGTCAGTTTTGGAAAATAGTGTGTAGAAGACCTATGATACCTTCTTGCCTACCCTTCCTCCATCATACGACCTGCTCCAACCCCCTAACTCATATTCCTCCCCGTCATTTGCCACTCGTTTCTAACTTGACCTAATTTCCATATCTTTGTGCAACCTTGCTCCTTCCATCCTTAAACAAAATTCAACCACCTTAATCACTCCTCAACCTCATTCACCAGGTCCTAGACCTCTTCACACCCTCATCTGACCTCCATCTCCACTTTTCCACCTTTCTTCCACCATCAACCCTCCAAAATCCCCTTTCGGAACATCTTGTAGAACATCCTGTAGAACCCCTACAAACTTCTTGTAGAAGCTCACGAGAGCGGTTTTTTAGAGAGCCTAACACTGTGAAACTCTCTAGAAGGGTGATAGGGACCCTTTATGCCCTCTTCTCACCTTCCCAACCTCCTGTAAGAACCCATGCCATTTTCTTTCATCAATCAACCTCTGCACAACTAAAAACAGTTAAAGCACATGCATAATAATTCTACAAGACTACTCAAAAATACAAAAAGATGTTCCTTTTCTGATTTCACTTCAAAAGTGGCTTAGAAACATGCACTTAACCTTCCCATGAGTCAATGGCATCCCTTTTTGTACCTTTCATCCTTTTTCTTGCACCAGTAGGGTTAGTCGGTAACGCTAGGGTTTGCTAGGGTTTGCATTTCCTTTCAACTTTCAGCTTTTTTCTGCAAGTAGATTAGCCTCCTTTGAGTTAGCTTTCATCCATCACATTTAAAAGCTTCTTCTAAAAGCTCATAGAAGTTAGCTTAGGCTCCTAGCAGACTTATGCCAGTTGATCCAGTGACAACCAGCGGTAAGAGCTAGTACTTGTGCATATAGCACCATCGCTTCCAAGTTTGTTACTAACTAATGGGTTGATAAAAGTAAAGAAGGGAGTCCTAGGAGTTGCAGCATTATTGCTACAATACTAGAGCCCACCACCCCCCACACTCAAATCCACAAGAACTAAGTATGGCTGCCCCAATTGCACTGGATGTAAGGCCCATCACTACACCTCACTTGGACATGGACCACCTTCCTTTAGCTAATAAAGATTTCCAAATAAAAGATACCTCTACCCAAGATTCCCCTCTCAAAGTACATTACCAAACTAGGGACAGGTTCCTGAACAATGCTGATGAAATTTGCCTTTGGGAGTCAAATTTTCGCAAGTACCAGTTCCCCCAAGTCCACATTTTTCCTGAGATGGTTCATATGTACTATGCTTGCTATGTCCCCAGTCATAGAGCCATCATGTCTGATGATTATAAGGTCCTTTTCACCATCACTGCTGAGTCTATTAATGAAATGTTGCAGCTCCAACCAGGGCCAAACCTAACCCCACTCTCAATTGGAGACTTCTTGGACCTGTATCCTAAGCTTAGCTATGCAAAATTGGCCCAACTATTCCAAAGCTTCATCATAAAAGAGAAAAACATCCCTAATGACTCCACCCCATATGTAGTTGCTATTTTTTCCCCATGGGGAAAAAATATTGTAGCCATGATATCTTGCATTTTGGGGTACACCACTAGTGAATACATTGATGAGTTAATCCTTGCCTTCATGTCCATCTACACTCCAAGACAACCTCCTACTGTCATTTATGACTATGCCCAATTTATAGCTGATAGCATGCTTGAGAAATTCCTTAGAATGAACAATGAAAGAGTTTTCAAGTATTCTTTACTTTTATACCATATGTTTTTATATTACCAAACTGATAAGTTCCCATTCACCCTTCCGAAGTTGGACACCAAAGGACAGCCCAGGTCAGTCATATTTTGGACCCCATTGATCCACCAATCTCAGTCTCCATACTCTTATTATGATTTTATTGATTTATTTGTACACCTAGTCATGACAATGTTGTCTGGAAGGCCTCCCCCTAGAATTAGTCTAGAAATAAAGAGAGTCCTTAAATTGTCTAAACATACCAAAGTGGTTGATTGGTACCTTTACCAAAACCATAAAAAAATTAGGATATATGGTTGCATGCTTGCACCATATAAGTTGCCAAGATACCTACCCATGAGGTTGTTTTCCCTAGAATATTATAGAAAAATCATCAATGCGGATGAAGTAAACTTTGTAAATTCTAAGAAGAAGGCTTATTTCAAGATAAAATACCAACTAGGTCCCTTCATATGCAACTCTAGGGAGGCAAGCAAAGAAGCAGACCTAATTTTGCAGAGAATGAAGTTCCAAAGAAGTTTTGTTTGGAGATATGATCCTTTGGAATTCATCACAAATAAGAGACAAAAGTTCAAGGTAGGACCTTTCATACACCATACCATACCTGCAATAGAAGCATACGAAAATCAAATAGAATGGGTGGAAGGTACCCTAGCAAACCAAGAAAGCACTAGAGTAGACGTAGAGAGTGCTCTAATTGATTTAGAAAAGCATCTTGATTGCAAATCTTTTCTGTAGGTAGTAGAAGGACCAAAGACTACTATGATCATCCATCCAGTCATGCATACTCCTCAGAATGAGGAGAAGATTGCAAAAAGAAACAGAGAAGGGGCCTCAACTTCCAGAATGGCCACCTCCTATTTGTAGCAGGAATCAAACAAGAGTCAAAGGCTAAATCTAGCCTCTGAGTAGGAATATACTGAAGACTTAGCTAAGGTCACAAATACAGAAGCAGAAAGAAATAAGCCTACCACTCAATCTGGAGGCATGCAAGAGCCTTCCACATCACAAACTTAGATGTTGGAAAGGCAACTTAGTGTTGAAGTGTCTTCCTTTAGAATGCCTTCTAACAAAGACCAAGATATCAAGGAAAGATATAAAGAAATCAAAGCCAGAAATGAGAGGCTTAAGGCCCAAACATATGCACAATACTTAAAGCTAACTCCTACCAATCAAACAAGGCTAATGTTAGCCTTTGACATTAAAGAGGGAAAGCTACATATGACATTTCTTAAGCATACAACCCAATAGCCAAAGACAACATCAGATTTCAAAAGGGTAGATTTTGAAGTGTTGGCAAGGGATATTCATCTCATAGACTAGATTGAACTACACAAATAGGCTCGAGAGATGATATACTCCACCTTGACAGGTAAATCCATAGCTACCCATCAGCTACAGAATTCTCTAAACAACATCTCAACACAATTCTAGTTAGAGAAGGCCCCCTCACAGGGCAAGGATACAAGGATCAAGTCCTTAGAGGACTTAGTGATTGAATTGGGACATGATCCCAAGGATATAAAAGCTACATAGCAACTTATTAGAAAGAAAAATGATGATATTGCTACACTGAAGAGGAAATTGAAAATACTCAGCCGCAACATCCTTAAACTCTAGAAGTCATAGAGAATCGAACTAGACATGAGGAGTTGATGGACTTGGTCTTGAAGCTAAATGGTCAACTGAAGGAGACAGAAAATGAGTTGGATTCTTGCCAATTAAAACAAGCAAATGTGGCCATTTCTTCAAAAACAATTATCCCTATAGTCTCCATAGAAGTACCATCCACACTAGCAACATCTTTGGCACCTACATCTCCACTTGCAACAGCCTTGCCAGCAACAACAAAATTTACATCAGCATTAGGTGCATCAAGAGACAAAGTAGCAGAGCTAGTCAAAGCCATGGAAGAGATGTCTATCCAGGCTACTAAAATGAATAGGTTAAGAGAAAAGATTGCAAGTTTGGAAACAGACTGCAAACTTTCCCAATTGAAGTAGAAAGAAGAAGCACAAAAATCCCAAAGAATGAGTGAAAGGATCAAAATCCTAGAGAAAGACTTAACACTAGAGAAACCACTTGGGAAAACCAAGGAAATGTTGTGGGCCGATGTCATTGACTCCGTCAAGGATATTTGGCCCTCAATTAAATTTATTTTTGAACAAACAGAGTTAGTAAAGATAGCTACAGAAGCTATCCAGAAAGTGAAGGAGGGGTTGGGAGATAAGCCAGAGGATGCCACTAGACTCATCCACTTCCTCAAAAAGAAGAATATATATAAGCTCGATGAGCTAAATATAGAAGATAGGACTACAACCATTTTAGAAATAAGGAAGGTCCTCTCCAAAAGGAAGCTTATGCTTAACTTAGAAGAAAAGTGTCACAATATGCAGGTAGCCATTGATAGGTTCATGGCTAAATTCAAGATTTTAAGCGAGAAAGGTCTGTCCAGTCCTATGGTTATCAATGACAAACTCATGAGACAATTAGACTATGATACTAAAATTAGACAATTGGCAAAGGAGCAAGACATATTTTCATCCATAAAACCATTGCCCACGGGGAAATTTTTGTACAACCCATTTGAAAACTTGTTTTTCCTTGAGCATGAGATAAAATATTTATTCCTCACCAAGCCAAATTTTTCCAAATATACTGAAGCTGATGAAATCTTCAGGGGAATGGTGAACGTGGAATTACCGTATGCATAATGGTGGGAGACTATGATTGTTTACTGTGAAGAATTTACAGCTAAAAGTTACCCCATAGTAAAAATGAAGGCAGCTAGGTAAACAAATAAAAATAGGGCAACAGGGTCAAAGAGTATCAGGTGAAAGATCAACGTAAAGAAGACTCCACCATGAAACATTACAACAACAAGCCAACATAAAGGGCTACACTTCAACAATAAAGGCCAGCACAACCATAATAAAAGGGAAAACATGAAATAGTTCATTAGTTGTCTCTATCTTCTTGGAAGAAGATATTTGTATTTCCTAGATTAAATCTCAAGTTGTTTCGACATATTTTGTAATACTTTTTTGTATAAATACTTCACAATTAGAAGTATGTAGGGCGGATTCAAAAGAATTTCTATAGACTTCTTTTTCTTAATTCTCAAATTCTATTGTATGCATGACTGGATCAGCTAGTTGGATCAAGGAATAAAGATTAGATATTTCACTGGATTCTTGTGTAAAGAAAAGTTCAAACAAGTATTCTCCCACATTCAGTGTTATTTTTCTTTAAGTTTTTTTCCTCGGGCTTACTTGTATCTCTAAAAATCTAAATGCTATAACATGGAATGATATCTTAGAAATTGCTTAGCTACACTCTGTTTTGACTGTTATGCATATTTAATGTTTGCTTCACTAATCTAAGTTAAGGAATTCTTGGTTGCTCCTTAGTTTAGGTAGTTCTGTGTGATCTATAGCATAGGATTCTTAATTGCCCTTTGTTCATGATTATCCTCTGTTCTTCATCTTAATGTTGGTCTAAGGATTCTTAAGTGCTCTCTCACCCTGGTTAGGATCATTTCACCCATTCAACCTAAATATTTGCACTTTACTTTGCTAGCCTGCCCTGTGAACATTCCCTTTAATGAGTTGATCTAGTTCTATTATCCATTTGTTGACTCCATAGCCCAATGGCTTAAATACCTTGCTCTATCCATCTGTTCCAAGAATTCTACCACCCAACCTTCAATTCAAAACCAAAACCCCAATGAACATTGAGAACTAGCCTAAAATCCCAGTAAAACAGAGCTAATTTAGATAGAGATAGCCCTCTCTGATTCATAGGTTGGCTAGAGCCTATACTTAAAAGATTCGTTTGTGGTTACCTCGGTTTATTCCTTCTTTTGATAACTTCTAAGGAAAATTCTTAGTGATAACATAGTGGCAACCATAATGGGGAGAACCCTCAGTCCTAATAAATCTTTAAGAAATTTTTAATTCTTCATTTTGAGCCTCTTAAAGCAATTTATTAGAAGATATTTTAAAAAAAAATCTCACAAAAGAAATCAATTAGAAAAATTTTGAAATTCTGGCTTCAAGGAGAAGTCATTATACTAGGGCTATCCCAAATCAAAACCTTGCCCCAATATTTAATAATCCCAACCTTATTTCAAGAATAACCAAAAAAGAAGAAAGTTCAGCTAGTCACACACCATTGTTTAAAGCTAATTCATGTCCTGATGAGTGGTTGTTTTTAGAAGATCTTCCCTTTGATGAGAAATTTGATTTTTAATTATTTATTTCTAAGTCTGAAAGTGAAATTTATGATAGTGTCCTAGATCCTGAGTTTATTGTAGACCTTGAAGTCCAAAACGCCAACAAATCAATCAATGAGTACATTTTGAATTCACCATAATCAGCCCTTCGTACTGCCACGATCCCCAAGCTTTCTGAACAATTGTCAACTACTCTTGGTTCACCATTATTCCCTTCAACTTCTAAAGTCCATTCCCCACATCCATTCGTACCCTCACTCCCTTACCAACCTAGCACTGCTCATTTACCACTCACTAGTCCTAGTTCATCCTCCACTACTATATCATCTTCAAGTACCACAACCCACATCTTAGCCCTTCCCAACTTATAACCATGGAAAATATATATGCTCCCCTTGTCTTACCTGCTCCACTTGGTGCCATGCCAGTAGACTAACAGAGTGAAATCATTCAATTTGATGGCATATGACACTACACTGCACAACACCATGTTAATAAGATGGAAGACTACTTTGAACTTCATGAAATTGATATTGTGGATGTCCAAATGAGACTATTTGCTCATACTTTAGCTGGTGATGTTAAGAAATGGTTTAGATCACTACCTGATAATAGTATTGATAGTTTAGAAGTATTTCATCAACAATTTTTGAATAGATGGGAAAAGAAAAAGAATCCTCTACAAATCCTTTTAGAATATGAAAATATTAAGAGGGGACCCAATGAAACTATTCAAGGTTACTACACTAGATTTAACAATATATACAATGCAATTCCAATTAATCTTAGACCCCTACTTGACTTAGCATTAATAAAGTTCCCTGATGGGTTTGACACAAACATGTCGTTTCGACTCAAGGAAAGAAACCCCCGAACCCTATAAGATATGAAAAGTGTAGCTATAAGTGTAGGCTAATTTATTAGCTGAAAGAGCTAGAGTTAGAAACGAAAGAAGAGGAACAACTAAAGATGAGCCTTCACCCTCTGACATTAAAATAGATAGCTTAGCAAAAGGCATGGAAAAGTTAATGGATAGAATAGAGAACATAGAGAGGAAACCCCAGTGGGATAATCAACAAGCACCTCCAGTTAGAAAAATGAACTTTAGGAAAAACCAAAACCAAAACACTGGAAAAAAATGGACCTGATCAGAATATTAGGCCTCCTTTCCAACAAAGTTATGCATAAACATCCCATCCTGAAGACCCAGAGCAAGACACACAAATTAACCTAATGGGATTTGATGATGAAGGTGTTGTTTTTCTGACCTAAGATGATCAGGAATTCCATATGCTACAGCAATTGCAAATCTAGTTTGGAGAGTCATTTGATTATCAATAAGGTTATGATCTCGCCATCTTTGAAGTGCATAAATAGTATAACCTAAGGAGTAAAAATAATTCTAATATACCTGACCAAACCAAGAAAATAGTGCCAAATCAACCCAAGAAATATAAAGAATCCCCGGTTTCTAAAATCCTCTAGATTCTCCCCAGACAAAACTAGAATCCTTCTGGCCCCACCATTGTAGATATAACCCCTAATCAACCTTTTTATGATCAACCCTCTACTTCAATTCCCCCTAAAGAACCAGTGAACAAACCTTAAAACACCATATCTGAAAATCTACATAAAGAGACCCCCAGTAAAGGAAAAGAAGACATTCCCACTCAAATCCTTGTTGCCAAAATTCAAAACCCTCAAATAGAAAAAGGCCCTTTGTCATTCAATTTGGGAGTAGAGGTAGCTAAGTTAGAGATTTCATTCCCTTTAACAGAAGTAATCAAGAATGAAACTTACAAGACATAGACAAACCATACTCTAAACATTGCTGAAAAAAGAGGATTCTATTAACCTGTTTGATGACCAACAAGAACTTATATTTGGTCCAGATGTTAATGGAAAACCACTAGAAGGAGGAATACAACCTTTCTATATTAGCCTTACATCCATGACAAAATTATTCACAATGCAATGTTGGATCTGGGGCCTCCCACAACTTAATGCCCAAATCAATAATGGAGAAACTAAACCTAGACATTACAAGGCCTTACAAGGACTTATTTTCATTTGAATCAAGTCAAGTAAAGTGTCTGGGGTTGATTAAAGGCCTGTGTGTTACCTTAGCTCAATATCCTACCAAGAGCATCGTTATGGATATTGTGGTTGTTAACATCCCACTGAAGTATGGCATGCTATTATCCAGATCACGGGGAGCCAAACTTGATGGATCTTTACAACTTGATATGTCATATGCAACAATTTATGTTTTTGGACAACCGAAGAATTTGTACCAAGAAACTTTACTGAAATACATGGTGAGTAGCTATGATCGGCCTCAAAACTTTCCTATCTACTCTGTGCATTCAAACATTGATTGTTTTATCCTATATAATGCCGATCAAAGATAAGAAACTCTTTTAGAAGTGTTGATACAAAAACAAAAGAAATTGCACTTTCAAAACAAGAGGAAACTGTCCAAAATTTAGAAATTTCCACTAAACAAGGTAGACAAAATGAGGAAACATTTGTGGCACCAGATGATAAGAATTATGAACATGATATATTGTGGCATCTTGAGTTTGATGGGTCAGTCAATAATTTTGGAGCAGGAGAAGGAGTTTGGATATACAATCTAGAGAATAATTACTTAGAAGGCCATGAATACAAACTGAATTTTAAATGTACTAAGAATATGGTTGAGTATGAAGCACTAATTTTAGGTCTTAAATTAGTTAGGAATCTAGGAGCTAAAAGAGTGTTTGTCATGGGAGACTTTGAAGTAGTTATAAAACAAATTGATGTTGTATATATGATAAAAGACCTTATATTAAGTTGTTATAGAGGAACCATTCTAGAAATACTAAACACTTTCCTAGAAACCAAGCTTCCTGTAATTCCTAGAAAACATAATATGCAGGCTCATAGTTTAGCAATGTTTACTAGCACCTGCAAGTTACCCTTTCAACCTAGCCATCAGTACACTGCTGAAGTTAGGCAGAGACCTACAACCCTAGATAATTTGAAGAACTGGAAAATATTTTCTAATGACAGACAGATAAACAATCTTTTAATATCGGAAGAAGAATTTTCTAATAGCAATATAGATACTGACACATCAATAGAACCTAACATTAAAGACAAAATATAAATAAATGAGATAGAAGGTGAAGAGATAGATAGATTTCATCCCACTAGATTTACAAAATCAGATGTAGAAAACATGAAACAAGTTGAGATTGATGAAATAATTAATGAAGACACTGATGTAATCAACCTCAAAGACAATTTCTTACCTAAGGGATTAAACCCTTTGGAAGACTTGTTTGATTCAAATGATGTTCCTAGAAAGCCTAAAATGGAAGCTTTGAAATCTGTTATAGAGGAGTGTAATATAGGAACTAATGAAATCCAAAATTGATAAAACTTTCGAAATTGCTCCCTCCAATTGAAAAGGTGAAATACATTGAGTTATTAAAAGAATTTCAGGATGTCTTTGCTTGGTGTTATGAGGACCTTAAATCATATGACACTAGCATCATACAACACACAATCCCTACAACAGAAAATAAAAAACCTTTCAGAAAAAAACTTAGAAGGATTAATCATGTCCTATTACCTTCAATTGTAAAGGAAATCCAGAGAATGTATGATGCTAAGATAATTGCACCAATCAGATTTTCTGATTGGGTTTCAAACTTGGTACCAACTAGGAAGAAAATTGGCGAGATTAGACTCTGTATGGACCTTAGGAAGCTAAAAAAAGTATCGTTTTAAGACAATTAACCTCTCCCCAAAATGGATCATATTTTGCAAAGGGTAGTTGGATCAACTAGAATCTCATTATTGGATGGGTTTTCTGGTTACAATTAGATCTTAGTTCATCTTGATGACCAAGCCAAGACTACCTTCAGTACTCCTTGGGGCACATTCATGTATGTGAAAATGCCTTTTGGACTAATGAATGTTGGAGCCACTTTCGAAAGGGCTATGAATATAGCCTTTGCCAAAGAAATTTTTGATTTCCTTTTGATATATATAGATGACATTACTGTGTTTTCAAAATTTGATAGTCAACATTTGGATCATCTAAGGCATGTTTTTATTAAATGCAGGAAATATGGAATTTCTTTAAACCCCAGGAAGTCTTTGTTTGGGTTATAAGAAGGAAAGTTACTAGGTCATATAATTTCGAAAGATGGTATTCGAATAGACCCTGCAAGAATAGAAGCCATCTTACAGATACAACATCCAAGGAAAGTTAGGAAATTACAAGCTTTCTTAGGGAAAATGAACTTTCTTAGAAGATTTATTTCTAATCTAGTGGAATTAATTAGGTCACTGAACAATATTTTAAGAAAAGATTTGACCATAAAATGGACTGTTGAGGCTAAGAAATCATTTGAAGATATCAAACTAGCCTTAAATAAAACAGTAGTTTTGATCACTCCAAAATTTGACAGAGATTTCATGTTATTTTCCTTTGCTTCTAAGCACACTATTGATGTAGTTTTATTGCAGAAAAATGACCACGGCTATGAACAAACTATTGCTTTCTTTAGCAAAGCCTTGAGAGATGCCTCCTTAAAATATAACATAATGGAAAAACAAGCCTTTGCTTTGGTCAAAGCTATCAAGGATTTTGCAGTATACATTTTATATTCTTATATAGTAGCCTATGTTCCTAATTCAGTAGTCAAAGACATCCTAACTCAGGGTGGTCCAGATGGAAAGAGGGGAAAATGGATTGCTACTATTCTAGAATATGACATAGAAACCAAACCAACTAAGTTAATCAAGGGCCAAGGTTTAGCCAAGCTCATGGCCGAATCAAACTGTCAGGCCCTAGATATAAACTTTATTGCGCAAATAGATAATGAAGAGGAGATGGTAACTCCACTAGTTAGCCAGGGCTTTATTGAATCACCATGGTATGCTGATATCATTTATGGTTTACTGAATTTACAAGCTCCTACTGAATTAGCTAAGACCAAAAGAAAATTTTTAAAGATGAAATCCTTAAAATTTTGTATATTAGACAACGCTTCAGTTTGGAGAAATCATGAAGGTATTCTTCTCAATTTCTTATTAAAAGATGAATCTGAGAAATTATTGCAAGAGTTTCATGCAGGTGACTGTGGAGGACACCTTTACTAGAAAACCACTGCTGATAAGATTCTTAGAGCCGGTTTCTACTAGCCTACCTTGTTTTTTGATGTAAAGAAACATGTGACCTCCTATCACAAATTTCAATTTTTTTAGGGAAAGAAAAGTCTTCTACCTTTACCCCTCAATCCAATCGATAAGATTCTTAGAGCCGGTTTCTACTGGACTACCTTGTTTTCTGATGTAAAGAAACATGTGACCTCCTATCACAAATGTCAATTTTTTTAGGGAAAGAAAAATCTTCTACCTTTACCCCTCAATCCAATCTCTGGTGAAACACCTTTTCAACAATGGGGTTTAGACTTCATTGGTGAAATTCACACACCTTCCTCTACCCAACACAAATGGATCCTCACTGCCACAGACTATTTCACAAAATGGATTGAGGCCATACCTTCAAGGCAAGCCACTAGCACTGTTATCATAATCTTCCTTGAAACCAAGATTCTATCAAGATTTGGATGTCCAACTAAGCTCATTACTGATAATGCAACAGCCTTTAAATACAAAAGAATAATAGATTTCTGCAAAAAGTATCATATAACCCAAGGTTAGTCCACAACTTATTATCCTCAAGGAAACGGACTAGTAGAATCCTCAAACAAAAGTCTAGTGAACATCATTAAAAATTTGTTAGAGGATAATAAGGAAACATGGAACAAAAAGCTAGGCAATGCCTTATGGATAGACAAACTAACCACTAAGAAATCAATTGGTACCTTTCCCTACCAACTGGTGTATGGGATGGAAGTTGTTTTTCCATCCTCCTTGGGAACACTAGTGATGAAGCTGCTTCAAGAGTTGCAGGTTGAACCAAATAGTATCCAAAGAAAAATCAACCAAATAATACATCTTCAACGAACTAGGGAGGAAGTATTTATCAGGTCTCAAGTTCTGCAGGAAAGGATTAAAAAGATTTTTGAAAAGAGAACCAAGGTTGAATATTTCTACCTTGGTGACAAAGCCCTAGAATGGGATTCAAGGAGGGAAGATAAAGCTAAACATGGGAAATTTGATTTCCTATGGAAAATGGAAAGGCCCATATGTCATTTATGCTTTCAGAGGTAATAATGCTTTCTTCCTAAGGGAAATGGATGGTACAGAAGTAGAAGGTGGAACAGTGAATGGTCAAATGCTCAAACATTATTTTGAACCTAACTTCTGATTCTTTTTTTTTATTTTTCCCACTGTACATATTTCATTTTCCAAAAGTTTAGTCTAGATTGGATGGTGATTTTTGAATTTGAAGCCCGAAGAGAAGGCCCTAAGCTTTAAGGATTCATTGTCATAAGTATCAATAATGCAGAGGCATAGAGGATAATTTCACAAGGTAATATCAACAATAGTTTAGAGGCTGCTAATATGGAAAGTTCTTGACATTTCACCAGGAAATTCCATCCCAAAGTGGAGACACTATTAGGTTCCTACACCAATAGGAGCCATAATTTTGAATGACTAAGATTAAACCTTGTAATATTGTACATAACTTTGCTCTCTACAAATGTTTTCCATATTAAAAAAATAAAAGATGTAAAGAGGGTATGTCCTAAAAGAATAATCAAAGGACAAAAAAAATGAAAATGTAAAAAAAATGAAAATATATGAACCCCAAAAAACAAAAAGAGACCATGAAAGTGTGCAAGTAAAAATACCACTACTATTTACTTTTTATGCATAATAAATGATTATGTGCAACTTGTTACTTATGGCACAATCCATGATAGTCAAAACGTTTAAACTTGGCTATTTCACACTTTGAATTTTATGTTTATAGGTAGTGAATAAATCTGAGCAAACATTGTAATCTTGGAAAATCATTAGATAGGTAGAGCGAATAAAAGGAGCTCATCATTTTAATCTGAGCTCTTGGATGATATAAGGTTAGAATTAGATAGTTTATTTTGTAAAGAGAAGAAAAATATTGATTAGTGTTTGCTAGCCTAAATGCACCCAAATAAAGTGAAGAAAAAATGGTTGGTTGAGTAAGTGGGTAAGTAGTAGAAAGGTTGCAAAAATATCATGTCATTTGATGCAAAAAGAACTTATGTCATTGTTCCAAATGCATCATTTAAATATGCATAAGTGGTAAACAAAACAAAGGAAATGGTTCATAATTTGGTTTGCTTAACTCCCCCCCCACACCCCTTCATTTTAAACCCTATGGCATCCACTAGCTTCCCTTTCATAATAAAAATATTAATACCTATAGTTTTTTAAGTAAAAAAGGCTCAGAGCATTTCTTTGACTTCTTGTGGGAACGCCCAAGAA